>JAQFYC010000512.1:0-53933 GCA_034694165.1 Tomocerus mixtus
TATATAAGTAGTTTGGGTCAATGCTAAATAAGATGGAAAGCTACTTTTTGCTATACGTAAGGTTCTCGGTTTGTAATAATTATTACCTTATCACTTTAAGAAAGAAGATGTACTTAGTGCAAACATGAGCGTGACTAGCTGTAAATATTAGCTATGAAATGTTTAAAAAAGCTTAGCGTATTTTCAAATTAATTGCTAGTTTTCCTAAATGGGCAACTTATGTACATTTTATAACAAACTTGTTAAATGAGTAAACGTGTGTATACGTAATTAACAATCGTAACTTTCTCCTAAACATTTTTTCAGTAATTCCTATTCCTTTGTATTTCCGTTTACGTTTTAACATTATTTCATTATTTACTCATAATTTTGATTTCATTGAATGCATAAATTGCAAGGACACCCAAAATTAGAGATTATGACAGTTAATTGCAGTAATAGGAAATCCTTATTAATGTAATATGCTACATAGTATAGCAATAGTCAATAGCACTTGTACTATGTTTGCTCAGTATTGAATTCACGAATATAAGTATTTACTTATATACAGAGCTAATGCATCTTCCCTTTCATTCATTGTATGTGTACTAAGTATTACTGTTCACTATATATGTTTATCAGACGAGGATATTGGTAATAATATTGAATAGAGTCGGATGGTATCCTTAAATGATATATGAATATGAGAATGGGAAATTAAATGAAAATCGATGTGGAGAATCCTCTTTCCACTTATTATGAGCATATTTTCAATTTGTATTTGTAGTAGCATACTGTATATATTTATTTATTACATGTAGACTACTGTAGTAGACACTGGAGATATCTGTGTACGTAAGGCTATTCCATAGCATAACCGACCTTGTAAACGAATTTTGCAAAGCTAAATTATTACACTCTTTACTCTCTCATAGTCTCATTTATTCTCGCATGAATGAATTTATAAGAGTGAAATGATGTCGGTTTCAGACTGGGTACCTTATTATGACAACGTTATGTTGGTAGGTGACCTCAATCTATAGTATAAGACTTATTTACTATATTGGAGGGGTACCTGGGCTTGGAATTGTAACCTTGGGTCCTTGCCAGCTTTCAATATTTATGGATGCCTAAGAACTATTTTTAATAGCAAAAAATAGCATTGAAAAATATCTTCCGATCAAGTAATCTGCTACACTAATATTTATTTTTGCTTTTTTATTCATGTCTGAGCTTTGAGAAGTAATTGTTAACTTTAGATCTGGGTTACACAACTTTAATTAGCTGCATGTTATGGCAATAATCATTCAAACTGGTTGTGCAATTAATTGTTGTTGAATTTAGAAATCGCGAAATGCAAAATGTCAATTAAATTGTAATATAATTTTGATTTTATGATGTAGGTGATATAATTGCCAGCTAATTTGGTGGTTAGGAGTTCAGTGGTGGTTGGTAGTAATTGTAATTGATTAGTTTTCTACTACTGTCATACAGACAATGAATTTATTTTGAAGATACTATAATAAGAACTTACGATAATTACTTTCCTGTAATTACAATTAAGTAGTGAGTACATAATGCACAGGTATACTAAAAATATTTTCACAAGTCTGGGAAAACATCCTCACAATTTTTGAGTTTAGAATGTATTAAAAATATCTTTCAACTTTTGCCTTTTCCCAATGCCCAGCCATGCTATACTTTCCCTGGTTTAGGGCACTTAAGTGTATATATATTTGATTACATAACACTATACGCTATAGCCTTACTGCCGCTGTAGATTTATAATGAATGTAATTTCATGTATGATCCTACTATCAGCGGATGATGTAAAAGTATGTTGTGTGTGAATGTGATAGATATTTGCTTTAGATTAATGGCTTAGATAGTTTGTCACGCTTGTAATGTAAGCAATTACAAATTATGGGATAGACTTGATGATCCATTTTGTATCATCAGTCGGTCGACTCCCACGAATTACATGTGTTTTCTCTGCCAGTAGCTTTAATGATATTATTTATAGTTCTTAATTCACTTATATGTATTTTCATATAGGGTAGACAATTTGTTACAGATAAGTATAAGTATAACACTATACTCATCTGTATTAATACGAAGTCAACACTAACAGTAATATCAGTAGTAGTAAAAGCTAAACAAGATTAGTGTTTAATAGCTATTTGTTCAGAATACACAAATAATCATTATCGAGCTCCTATTTGAAGTAGTATATACGGAAGCGTCGAGATGATTATAATATATAGGTACCTACTGTACTGTAGTAGAGAAAAGTATAATAATGTGTCAACTACAACGGGTGCTTTACATAAAAATAAATTGGATTGAAATAGTCGTTATGGGAAGATCAACAGAAAGACGGCTTCTACTAGCAGTTTGACTTTCAGCTTATTTCTGACATGAAGGCATTTAACCTAGAACTGATACCGTTATGCCTACATACTATTACATAGTACATAAGTAGTTACTCTACTATCCAGCAGCCGAACCTGTACTTTGTACTGTACTGTTTTCAAAGCGTGTGTACAATACAAAATTCTATACAATTTAATGACTCTGTCACTGTGTCAGTCTACTTTTGTTCTCATTATTTATTATTCAAAAGGAAATGGATCAAATCCTCGCTCTCTTGGGACCCAGAATTTGTAGCTGGTTTATTTTGCAAACCAGAATAATAATTCCTGAAATTATTCTCCACGACCTCGGCTATTTCATTTTCCATGTCATGTCCTCAAAAAATTCATTACTTTCTCTTTTCTACCCTAGGCTGGCGTTTTCCATTTATAACAACCACATCAAACCATAGCCTACCCACCCATCTGATTATAAGAGTGGCTTCTCCCTGAATTTTTAATTCAGATTCATCAGAAGAACTACTTAGTTAGTCAGAGCCAGAGCTACTAAAGTATTTTCATTTGAAGTCATTGAAGCGATATAATGTTGAGCTGAATAAGATAAAAAGACTTTATGCTCATTATAAAGATATAATATTAGGTAAGCATAGGTTTTC
The DNA here is from genome assembly GCA_034694165.1 of Tomocerus mixtus. Taxonomy (NCBI): domain Eukaryota; kingdom Metazoa; phylum Arthropoda; class Collembola; order Entomobryomorpha; family Tomoceridae; genus Tomocerus; species Tomocerus mixtus. The sequence continues at coordinate 3,008 of JAQFYC010000512.1, forward strand.
ACTCCATAATATATCTAATTAGTCTATTTAACAATTTAAGAGTCCTTGATTCAATTTAGATTGATAATAATTACAATTAAGTGAAAGCTCAATCATGTTGGCAATGTACAGTTTAACAGAATATAAAGAGCGGCTTAAGAAGAGTCGAATCAGATGTGACGATACATTAGTAGCAATTCAATTTAGTTTGATTAATCCCTTTTGCATATAATTTGCGAATAGCAATCGGCAATCGCTTACTTATTAATGTGTAGTATAAATTAGTTCTGGTGATATATACAAATAATGCAAATTTATACATATACATACAGTGCGGCGGAAATGATATAAATGTATTCACCCTAAGTACCCTTCAGTTTGCTAATAAGTTGAAAAGTTTAATAAAATTATTTCTAAATGTATTGTAAAAGATATAAAAGTTTCATTTTATATGGATACTCCCTTATTCTGTCTTAGTATAGAGGGTGTGGATAAAACAGTTTAAAACTTTCTCCTGAAAGTCGGTCTTGGAAAAGATAATCAGTTTAGAAGTATATTATAAGTATAATATTGTATTACCTAAGGCAAGAATGATAAATAAAGGAAATATTGAAACTTACAAGGAAATTGTGTAGAAAGTAAAACGGCTTTCAAAGTGTATTTCCTCCTCGTTTTGTCACTGACTTGCTACAAGTAGTAAAAGTATTTTGTAAGTTGGTTTTGGTAGTTGGAAGTTTTGTATTTCCACTTAACCGTCACGTCGCGTCATCTTAAAAACAAACTACTTTTCATATTAGATATGCCTGGTGTGGCACACTGGATAAAATACACAGCGGATCCAGGATCCAGGCCAGGAACCCAAGAGCAGAGCAAAGGCCTGACTCTGACCTGAAGCATTTTTCATCATTACTGTCCTGTCTTGTTTTTCAGGATCCGGATGCTAAGTTTTCGGAGTTTGACGTTGAAATTTGCACTCAACTGGATTCAATTAACTTTCAACACGTTGTGTTGCGTTATGTTAGGTTATGTTTGCTATTGCTTCCTATATTACTTATTTGTGCATTCAATATTTGTTACGCGTCAAGTAGAAGTGTATACTAAACAAGAGTATAGTTGTTTGGTTTCCATGTTTTTGTTGACGTTGATGCTGATGTAACCGATGAACTTGTTTAGATGGTTTGACTGGGAATACTTAGAGGAATCACTTCACTACTTTACCGAACACAAGTATTATAAAATATTTACAATAGAATAAAATGCTGGATGGATGTTCCAGTGTTTCGCTTCAGTTCTTTCTGTCCAGTGAGAAAGGGAATAGGAGAGAGAAAACAAAATGGTCAGATCAGAGAAAGTAGTCAGGAAGATTACCTGATAAAGTTAATAGAGCAGAACGGAACAAATCAGCCGAGCACACCCAGCTAATGCTATATAGCACTAATAAAGGTAATTGGAGAGTTTACAACTAGAATTAGTGTTCTATAACTTGTAATCAGTTCGGTTTGCTTTTACTTTTGCTTTCTCTTTCCCCTTTGCTAAAGAGCTTCTGTATTTTCGGGAAATACTGCAAGTGTGAGGAGCTCTTCGTGTGGTCGTCGGAAAGTCCGACTCGGAACTACTTCCAGACAGACAATAATTAGCTCCTTTAACCCAACAATCTTTTTAGCACACTAAAGTTTGACTTTCTCTCAACTGGTGAAAGGAAAACAGGGAAAACGGATAATTTGAGAAGAGTCACTGTCAATGTTGACTTGAGTGGATGTACTTTAGTTTAAGTATGGTAGCACATTGTTACATTTTCTGGCCTAGATAGTGAAAGTGTGACTTTTGCTACTTAATACTTTACTTCAAAACATTCCAATCCGATTGTTATCAATTATTTCCTTAGTTGTTGAACGGAAGTTGGAAGTCAGAACAGAATGGAACTATTTGGTTTAGTTTGGTATTCTTTGTGGTTTGGTTTGGTTTGTATTGTTTTGGCTTGGCTTGGCTTGTTAGGTTATTTATGTAATGAAATGCAGGATAAAAGGATCAAACATCGAAATAAATATCACTGCACTATAAATAGTTACTGAAGGCTTGTGTTTTGTGTAATGTATAACGACTTCACATAAACAGACCGTTCTTTTTCCTTCCCTTACACCACACAGTTGTTAGTAGTAGTTTGGCTTGATTCGCTTATCAGCTAACAGAACATTTTAACTTTTATTGCTTCCTCTTCTCTCTAAAACTTAGTTTTAGGTTTCACTCTGTTGTCATATCAATTTCTCCTCCGGCTCTTCCTTTACTTTCTTTTCATGTTCATTTCCACATAAGGTTAAATGTATATGGCTCAATCCTGTGTAAATATACAAAAGTATTATTTTCATTTTTTCCCAGTCTGCAACTTCAGGATTGATGAGGAATTTTAAATGCCTGTAGTGCAAAGGAAAATATTAATAATTTTCACCATATGTATGTCTCAGTGTCTAACCTACTTACTTTTCATATTACATGGATAATTTGCTATAAATCCGTGCACGGTGCACGCTGCAATCTGAACAGTTAACATATTTGCTAATACTATACCCGAAATAGAACTATCGTATTGTGGTACATAAAGGGAAACATAATTTTGTTTAATTTGGCAAAATTTTAATTAAAAAACTTTTACACCTAATTGTATCGTACCAACATCAGTGTGTAGTGTGTACCGTATTAGATAAAATATTCTAGTAATAAATTAAGATAAATAACTAAAATAGGTTTCAATGATGTACCCTATTGGATTACAGCTTATAATTATAAATCCCCTGTTTTTGAATATGATTACTATTTACCCTTACTACAGTATTCGGATTTACTGTATGTTTATTTTGGTTAGTGACGTGTTGTGTGAGTTGAAGAAATTGGAATTTGTAATAGTAATTGTAGTAAAACAGTTTTATGGACCACTCAAATAAAATCTAAAAGATGAATAAAATCTAAAATCGATCAATAAAAAATTATATATCTATATTATAAATAAAATATAATTAATTGGGAATGATGAAAATTCTTAGTATGGGTATTGTGCGCAAATATTTTATTTTTGTATACAACAATATGATGTAATGTAATTGTACAAACTGATAATCGTAATTTAATAAATTCCTGTAGTTTTTAGTACGCATCTCTGTGTAGGGATGTAAAATAAAAGCTGAAAGCCAACACATAATGCAATAAATAGCACTATTATCTCCTGATGTGAAACATCATTCGTTATTCAATTCTTTCCTTAATAGAGATTTACTTAATGTGAAATTAGTTCCCCAATGTTGCTTTAATTTTACCCCTGAAACTTGCGGGAATCGAATAATAACTGCAGGCACAAAAAAAGAATCCCTTAGGACCGAAAACTACTGGGTTTGAGTTTCATCTATCCCCTACAGAACAAATATTATGTTATACAATATTGTGCTCCTTGCTACGAACTACAAAAACGTATATGCTTCATCCTTGTAAACATAACCATGTACTACTAATACAAACAGATAGTTTTATAGATATATCAGTGCATCTTTAACGATTTTTGGCACACTATTATATTCACGTCTACTTTTTCCCCAAATTTTATTGTTCTAAGTTTACATCTTGACTACATAGAAGACGATTACATTTAGTGATACTTGGGTCGTGAAGTTTATTCACTACTGCTGTGTGTGTTACGTAGGTATATTAACTCCCTTGTCGTGGTGAAAGCTTACTTTCACTGTCAGAAAAATTTCGCGTATGGTTATTTCATTGCATATTATGTAGTTCGGGGACAAAACTAGAACTATTTGGCAATGTCATAACAAGTATGCATTTTCGCACCATTATAAAATATTCTTCTTTATTGATAGTGAAAGCTTTCCTTTTTATGTAGAAACTATAATTTGATTTCTTTTTTCATACGCAAAGAACACCTTATTTAGTATTTTTATAGACAATTCGCTTGGCAGAATATAAAGAAAGTATACAAAATTTTCACACATATTTCTTACTGTGGGAAACTATTTGCAACGTAAAAGAGACCTTAATTAATGTATGCCTTATAAATGTACTCAGAGCGCTGCTATTTTTCTTTGTATTTCTTAAAAATATACCGAATAAGGGTGGAATTTAATTAAGTACATAAATATGCAGCAGAAATTGAGTGATCTAATTGGTTTAATGTAAAGAAAAAAATATGTTACTTCTATTATCAAGTAAATAGGATTTTAATATAGACAAAAATTGTGAAAGTTATCTGTACTAAATTTTAGTTTGGTTAATATACCACCATTATTCGAAAATTTACAGAATGAATGGCAATTTTTAAACAAAACTTGGAAGTGAAACCCACTCGTCCGTAAAAGGGACGTCATTATTTGGATTATTGCACAGATTTTTCAGAATTTCGCATAAAGTAACGAGAACCACCCTCTTTATGATCGATTTAAGTACTTTAATATAATTTAACTGCAAGAATGTATCAGTAATTTGCTTTACTATGGACTAAGTACCTTTCTATATTAAAGAAGTATTATTAGGTAGCTCGTCTTCAACGTTTGTGGTCTGTTAAAGTAGAGTAGAGTGGAGTAGAGGAGTGAAGTAGACACTAAGAGTGAGTAAAAGTCAAACTGAACAAAACTGACTCATTCACTTAGAGCACATCACAATCCGCTTAAGTTAAGTTAAGCTAGAGTCGAGCAGGCTTCTCCTCGTAAAATCTAAGTAAAGCCTAATACAAATAGTACGGATATATTGTAGCACTTACTTAAATGTGAACTAATAGTACTATTACTCTGTACTAGTAAGTAGTAGTATGGCCTAAGGTTTGAATTGAATGCAGTAGGTAACTTAACTAGCCAATGTCAATTCCATCCTACTATATAGGTTTAGGAACAGATTAGAGCTTACATTACACTCAAAGTCAGTCAGCAAAGGCTAATTACACCTTCGGAGTGTTGGGAAATCCCAATATTATATTAAAACTTGGCTCTTTCACTTTCGATGACACATTTGTATCTTTAGAACTCTAATTTGGGATGTAATTGTTACAATTTACTGGAATTCTGCAATCGAAGACCACAATTAATCAACTTTTCTTATTTATTTCCACTTCCTGCAGGTGTAGTGTTTATAGAGTTGAGAGATTTTGCATTTTATCAAGACGTGGACGAACTGTTAAGATTTTAAGTTTAGTTAAGTAAATAGCTTAGCTTACTTAGCTACAGTTAAGGCAAGTAAATTAAAGGGGGATAAAGACAGAGAGAGACAGAGAGAAGAGAGAGAGAATTTCATGTAGCGTATAGTCGGATGTGGGAAGTGATGTGATGAGATGAGACTGAATGAGAATGTGAAGCTTCGCTTTAGCTCTCTTGGTTTCGTTGGTGGCGAAGAAAAGACACTTCCCATGTTAAACTAGCTTCCAGTTTCCGAAGAGTTCCGTCCTTTCTCCACTATTATATTTCTAGTAGCTCCCATACCTAAACTAAGCCAAAACAAGTTCTGATGCTGAACTACTATTAGATGTGGGATAGGGAAAGGCAGCTTTCTCTCTCTCTTTCTCTCTCGGTGTGGTGTGTCTATCTCTTCTCTGTACTTTACGTTTTACGTATATATAAGTACTTTCTCTTTGGATCTTTGTGTGCATAGGTACACATGCCACACCGCACACTTTCTCTATATTCACTCCACATCAGACAGACATACATACATACCTACTTAGACAAACCCGTGAGAAATATACTCACCATATACATAGTTACGTAACATTGTGTCAACGTCAGAAGTACCATCTGGCATGAACTACCGTTGAATCATGGAGGATGAATGAAAAAAGTATGACGATGACGACAAAGTTTTCTCCTGTAAAATGCAAGTTTTGTCGATAATACTAAAAGTAAATTATGCGTTGTATAGTAATAGATATTAACGCATAATGTTTTAAATTCGTAATATTTTTAGCTCAATTTTTGGGGTTAAAATACCTGTATATTGTGCAAAAAAGCTTAGAAATTATGAACTTTAACTTAATTAGATGTGGTGTCCACTGAAAGTATTTTCATGCATACTTACCTGAGTAGTTTATTATTTTGTGCACCATCATCTTGTTCTGAACCTTACTGTAAAGCTTGTTTGTTTTTAACGAAGTAAAGTTTGGAATTTTAGAATATTTTTTGAAATTAAAAGTTTGAGTGTAAACAATCCAGTTGGTAATTTGAGCCGTGGGTACATATACGTCCACTATAGTTTAGGTGGTCTAGTCAAGTCAGTCGGAACTTTCGCTTCCAGCTTCCAACGTTAGTTTCTGTTGGTAGATAAGCTAAGGGTAAACTCTCAGGGAGCTATTGCTTGCAGTGGAGTGCAGTGCATTTGAAATGCGTGATGCTGATGCTCCAAGGCGAAAGCTCCCTCATTCTTTTACTTTGCATTACATTCCTTACTTACCAGTTTAAAATGGTACTGGCAAGGTGCTCGTTTAATAGTCTCCAACTCCCTGGCCTGCTACTTAAAGTGATACTGGTTGGTGGTAGGTAGTCATTCGAAAGTTAGAAATAAGTAGGAAGTAGGTACTAAGCCTGCTTTCTCTCTCTGGTCTGGCCCGGCTCTGTTTTAGGTTGCGTAGTGTACTATACTATGACAAGGGCTTATCTATAGGACCTTTAAGAGAGTCTAAAGTAAGTATACCTAGGGTCCTTGCTTGATTCAATGGAATAATGAGTACAGAATAACCAGGAATCTTTGGAATTGTTGGTTTCTACAATCTTCTGGTAAGTAGTACGTTCAACTTTCTCCAGGCCAAGCCACATCACATCTGTGTGAGTGCTAGCTATGCACTTCCCCTCGTGAACCAATGCAATCCAAGGACGAAAAGTGAAATGGGATGTGTGGATTCTTTTCTTAAAGAATTTTAGTTAGTTTCCTTTCATTTCCTTTGTATACGAAGAAATTGATAGCCTAACTAATGTTCTCTACTGGGTGATATATGTATTGTCCTGCAAGAAACTTTCTACGTAGTTAATACATGTATTCATGATCAGAGTGAAAGCTGCAGCCTTTAAAGTTATTCGCTAGGTAACTACCGTATGATACTAACACTAACTATCATTGGTATTTCCGGTTTCAAAGGGCAATACGAATAGATAAGAACTTTGCAATGTAAAAATAAACCCATTTTTATTATATAGAATTAGATATTTAACATTCCAAGGTACTTTAAACCTAAAAATATCAAATACTATGTGGTAACTATACTATGTGAATAAACTGTATTGTTAATTTGCGGTTTATAAATAATCAAATTGATAATTGTATTGAAACGAGATATTGTTTTCAAGTATTTTAGTATTTCGTTTTCAAATTCTAAGAGATTACACAACATTCTTATTTGATTTTAAATAGTAAATTGGATAAAAGAGATTATCATGTTTAATAACAGCGGTGAAGTTGAAAACCTTTACCGCATACAGATTATTGGAGCAATGTACTATAGTTAAACTAAACTGACTATTTAGAATACATGGGGAATAAATCCATTCCATCATCGTCACCAAAAATAATATCATCATCGTCATCATCCATAGCTGCGTTTGGATCTCGAGCACGGCCTCGGATGCCAGCGGTCTGTAAACGCGCTGGTAGTGGCTCAAGGTATTCCCCGTTTGATTCGGCATCTACCGTTCAACGAAATCATTATAAAGTGGCAATTCTTTTACATGCGTGTACATGCGTTTTACCACGTGTACGAAAGTTACATTTTATTTTAAGTTGTTAAATTGGAAATATTTAACTTACCATATCCATTATAGTTCTCTTCGTCTTCATAACCATTGTTTCGACTACCCAATTGTCTCCCGTTCCTGTCAACAAGAAAATATCAAATATATTGACATGTGTTCAAGAATTTTAGGCTGCTGAACATTAATATTATTTTTATGAAGGTAAGAAATCACCTCGCTTTAGCAGAATAGCTTTCTGCATCCTCCTCTCCAATAGCTCGTCCCCTGCTAGGTCCAGGGCGTCCTGATCCCATTCTTGACGGTGGTCCAAATCTTGATGTCGAGGAATTCATTCTGGTTTCCATATTTCTTTCCAATCGTTTCAATTCTTCTGCGTATGTGTTAGCCTCCTTGAGACCCATGTCTGCCGAAATGCGAACGAGTGCCTGAAGTGCATGAATATTTTCTGGGTTCGCTTTGTAAACTTTAGAAAAGCATTGTATTGCTTGTGTGTAATTTCCAGTTCTCCTGTAAGTACCTCCCATTAGCATTTGCCACTTGGTTTCCTCCGGTTGCAAAGCAACAGCCTTATGATAGAAACTTATAGATTTCTCAGGAACTTGCATATCTTGCAAATATCTGGCAAGCCATTCAATAACTTCCAAATCAGACGGATCGTATTTGTGGCACTGCAAACAGTAAGTTCAAAGTTAATTGATTCAATTGAAGTGGAAAACATTTTATTTCTATTATTATCCTATTGATAGTTTGTGAAATTGTATTCCGTTATTAGCCTAAGGCATGACCTTACGTCGTAATAGTAAGTGTAAGCTTGCTGACGATCATCTTCCATGTCACACAATGCGCCAAGCTTCTTGAGAATACCCGGATCGGTTGGTGCCAAAGCGAGAGCCTTCAGATACCATTCCTGAGCGATTTCACTTTCACCCATTAACTCGTGAGTTCTTCCTAATTGAAAAGTCACGTGTGGATGATTTCTCACGAGCGACTGAACCTTATGAAAGTATTCTAGGGCTTCCTCATAGAATTTCATTTGTTGATTCACAATTCCTAGATTATAGAGGGCTTCCGTACAAGAAGAATCTGTTCCGACGGCTTCTGTATAGTAAGACTTGGCAGCTTCAAAGTCCTGACGAGCATAGTAACAATTGCCCAAATTAACGTAGGCAGCTGAGTTGTAAAAATCGGCCTTCTTTGCCATTTCTCCATATTTCTCGGCTTGTTCTGCCTCTCCTTGCTAAAAACAAAGAAATAATGTCAGTATCTCCATTTCAAGTGTTATATTTTTGCAAAAAGAATAAAAAATCAATTGTATTTGTCAATATAGTTTAAAATCCCAATTTCCACTATTATTACCAAGAAAAACATAAAGGAGAGATTTGTTGCAGCGGCTGTAGCCACTTTGGTTTCCTTCTTCTCGAATGACTTAAGAATTTCTACAGCTTCGTTAAGTTCCCTTTGTTTAAGGAATACCAGAGCTTTGCTAATCTACACAAATAGACAAAATTAAAAAAGGTTTAACATGGTGAAGGCTATTATGTGACAAAACAGATAATCTGAAGATAGTTAATTAGTAATTTTGTCAATAGCAGCCTATACATATAGGGAATTAAATTAGTTCAAGTATAGACAATTTATTACTTCTAATGCATGAGCTAGGGAAGCATGCTTGGAGGATTTTATCACTTCCGTGACCCAGTGATAACCATCTGCAAAGGAGGACTCCACTACCGGGGCAATTAACCGAGCGGCAGATAGAACACAACGTTCTGCGTACAGCTTTCTCTCCTTCTCCAACTTCCTTAGTTTATCATTCTTCAAGACTTCTACCAAAAGTTGAGATACGGGATCGTCCTAAAATAAATGTATAATACTAAATTAATTCACAAATGTTACATCACAGCATAAACTACAAGTAGACTGTTTATTTAGTGTTCTAATTTATAGGACCCTTGTATTTGAGTATTCACTATAATGTAGGTATACGCAATACTTTTAGGTTAATGAGTATGATAATATATTACCGACAGCGTTGTGTATTTCTCATCGTCTTCGTCAATATCCAGAGGAACTTCCAACAAATCTTGGAAGCTTTTTTTCATTTTCTCTTTGTCTGAAGCCATGAAATTGGCCAGCACAAGGTGCAATCCAGTCTTGAAACTTGGTTTATCTTGCATTATATACTCAAAACTGGCAGAGGCATCACTTGGGTGTGCAATTCGAAGGAAAATTATACCCATATTATGCATCAATTTCAATCTGTTAAATTTGCAAATAAATACATTCAAAAAAATATTTTTACATTTTCCCAAAAATTGACCTACTGTACATTTCGGTTAGAATATCAGTATTTCTTTATAGTAGGTAGGTAATTTAATTATAAAAGGCTCGACAGTTTGGACTGGAAAGTGGAATAGTAAATTCTAACATACCTGAGATCTCTATTTGTATTATTCAATTGGTCCATAGCCATGCGGTACATTTTAATTGCCTTTGTAGGATTGTTCTGTTTGAAGTATATATTTCCCATGTTGATTTTGACTTTTGCCCCATGGGTTAAAAACTTATTTTTCGAAATAGCATGATAAGTACTCATTGCTTCCGTATACATTTCGCATGCTTCAAACTGTGTTGCTAGATTAAAAAGTACCTAAAGAAGAAGTAACCATATTTATATTTACCAACGTTTATCAATTTGTATAATGGTTTTTGAATACAATGAAAAACGGCTTGCTAATTCAAATATAAACAATATCGACTTTTACTAACGGAGAAAGTGATATCCCAATCATGCCCTTCGTTAGCACCAGCTTGTTCTTTAAGACGCATTAGGGACTTCTCTTTATTTGATGCATCCTTTGCTAATTCCAAAGCTTTCTTCAGATCTCCTTTACAACCTGTTAAAACAGACTCTTCGACCAAGTTTGTAATTTTGTCTTCGAGTTGTTTAATTTTCTCGTCTGGTCTGGATAATAAGTTTAAATAAAATCTTCTCAGCTACTAAGAAAATAGTATTTGTACCAAAGTATTATTGTAGATTTTGTACACTTACGTATCTTCCACTTTCATTTCAATACTTGGTGTTGCACTCTTATTTCCAGGATTCATAGGATCAAAAATATTCTGTCCTTTTCCTGCGGCTGTGTAACCTGCTCCTCGAACTGCTGTCATAGGTCGATTTAGTCCACCAGATTCTCCACCAATGCCAGTAATTGGTCTTGCCGTTCCTCCTCTAGTAAACATCCCCGTTCTGGCTGTTGATTGTCTTGTAAACTATAAATTACATTTTTAAGCATGAAATTGAAATACTAATGTAAAAACTGCATTGTATAATTAGAGCGTATAAATACAAGACCAACCCCAGCCGCGGTTCCTAAACGACTATTTAATGCAGATCCCGGAGTTACTCCACGTGGAGGTACCGCCTGTAATTAATTTTTTCAATGCATTATATATTTTAAAAATTCATTTAATGTATCAATTACTTATGTTTAAAATAATTACAGTTGGTCGTCTGCTTTCCAAAGTTCGTGCAGAATTTTGGAAGTTTTCATCATACTCCAAATCTTCAGTATTAAGAGCAGAGGGGAAATCATTGTAACCAGAATACAGATCCTCGTCATCGGAAACAGATCCTACTCCAAAATTATTACGACCGCTGCCTCCAGCACTTACTGAACCTCCCCCAAAGGTTCCGCCTGTCCTTAGCAAATTCCGATTCATATTCGACGAATATTTGGAATTTTACATAAACACACGCTTACTCTTTCACGTCTTTCCAAGATTTGGTACCAAAAAATCTTCTGACCTTCTGGATTTCTGAAATATAAGTGTTAAATCGTTAATTCTCTTAACAATAGCAGACAAAATCCATTATAACTATCAATAGTAAGAACAATTTAATTGTATGTATATAGATCTGCAATTTGTAACACTACTAGCTGCTCTATTTTTATAAACCTTTGCTTGTATTTGTGCCAAAATAGCCAAAGCTAATCAATAACCGTTCCTTAGCTACGAAATGAACAACATCATACATGTATATAGACAACGTACTTTAGGTGCACATTTTTACATACACATGTAAGTGTGTACATAATGCGTATTCAGCCATATAAAGCTACTAAATATAAGCATGTGTATGCTTATTTATACATGCAAAATATGAAGATTATAGTTAGAGCTTGACATAAACACATAAACGAAAGTAAAGTAGTTGTATGATGAAATAGATTCAAGTATTTAACTCAACTAAACACAGTTAAACGCAATACAAACGTTAAAGGTTGGGATGGATGGTTGTAGTAATTGGCAAAAGCATTCACCTGCATTAAGCCAGAGGGAAATGCATGCAGAATAAAAAAGTTTTAACGTTTATATACAGTGTGGAAGCATTTAGCTAAACAGAAACATTGCAGCAACAGAATACTACATACGAGATACGAACAAATACATACGAACGAAGAGAATTTGCACACACGAGAGGACTCTTTGTTTACCTTGAGAAATTATCACGATTAGTTCCCTATTCCATTTCCTGTAGAGCAACCTTGACTATGTGCGGCAAACTCGAAAACGTGCATTTTAAGGCAAAGAGGTAATCGGCCGCATCAAAATTCCAAAGAATATTCTAATTTTGATAAAAATTTGACAAGTTTAACAATGGCAACCCGCCGAATGAGAATCAAGGCGGTGGCCAATGTTCCTCTAGCCGCTCGGGGACGGCCCGATCGCCCTGTGACACCGATATCAGTGGAACCGATGTCAATGCCAGCCTCGCCCTTACCCAACTTGGCATCTCCACTTGCATCATCTTCGTCATATATTTCGTCTGCACCCGCATCCCCCAGACAGGGGTACGGAGGTCCGTTTTCTCCTAGCTATACAAAAGTTCCACCGAAATCTCCGCAACCGTTTCACCATCATCACCAACCCCCTTCGCCATCCAACAGCTATCCAGATATTCTCTCTCCAGGCTCCAGTCAGCATTTTCGGCCTAATCCTTCCGTTTCCCCTTTACCCCCTTCAGCGTCACTTTTACAAAATATAAGGTGCCCGTCTCCTGTTAAGTTAATCCATCCTCCAAGTCCAAAACGACCAGAGACTCCGAAGGGGATGACGTATATAAATATTGCATCACCTCCTGGTCTTTCCAATGATGGGGACAGCAATAAATCAGCGTTTTCAGCGTTTAGTCCCCAAAGTTCTGGTGGTCAGAGACAAAACAATAATCAGAGACCCAATCCAGCAAGAAGTCCTAGCCATGATGGTGGTTTCTTGAGTCCTAGACCTGTTTCGTTGACTAGTCCCCGGCCAGCGCAATACAAATCACATCAGAATTTCAATCCATTTAATGTTAATCAAAATTCGAATTCCTCTTCGGATAGTAGTTACAGTGATGCTGTATTTTTTCCTGGAAAATTAGAACGAGGTGATGACAATAAACATAATTTTAAAAATAAATTCGGTCCTCCAAGTAAACCGTGCAATAGTAACAATAATAACACTGGACTGCTGGCCAGTTCTTTGCAGAAAAATAATATAAATAGTACAGAAACTTTGAAGCAACGATTGCAAAAGCCATCAGCTGCTTTTACACTAACCAAGTATCAGGTCGCACGAAAAGATTTTTTGACAAAATTAAATTCACAACAGGAAACACCAAAGAGGAGTGAAATGACGATGTTGCACTTCGCCTTTTGGAACCCACCGTAAGTTCAAAGTTTAATTTAAATTTTTAACGCTAATCTGTTTGCTGTATAGCTTATGTCATATGTATAACATTTGTGTTTATAATAGTACTAATACTGCACTGTACTGACCTGCTGATGTGTTTCTTTTCTGTGTTTAGAAAACAAAAGGGACCTAGATCGAGAGCTGCATCCATTTCCGATGAACAAGAGTTTTTTGGAGGTTCAAACTCTAATACAGAGAATTCTATTATGTCACTGTCCAACACTGCCAGTATTTCTTCCAGGCGGGCGACGATTGGAGCTGTCCCTATCACAAAAGAAGAGAAAACGACTAAACCCATAAAACCTGAGCCAGAAGAAACAAAGCCTTTAGGACCTAGAGTAAAAGTGGGACCAGATGGAAAACTAATCATCGACGAGAAAAGTTTGGTACGTTTTATGTTACGTTAATTTTACCCTCCATGAATTTAAAATCAAACAGCTGAGAGAAACATCATAGGAAGCATAGCGTGCTGCCACACATGTATTTACATGTATCATCTGTTCAGTCAGGATCCAGAACTCCCATCTACAATAATAAATGCAAATACTTTTTTGATACAGATTATTTTGAAATACAAATTATAATAATATCAAATTAAATAATTAAAGTATTCTACATTCGATATTTAATCAAAAATACGCTGTCGAGTCGAATTCGTGTGATCCGAAATCAACTAAAGTGTCTAAACTAAACCAAAAGAAATGTGTGTGGATATTTGTCTGATTTTGTAAATGTCTGGAACACCACAAGTCGAATTATTTGGGATTTTGAATTAAATATTATTCACAGTAAAAGCCTTTTCCAAAATAGGCATTAGAGATTTAACATTTGAAGGTGACATATAATGGAGTCTAGTGACAGTGACTATCTACAATGCAGTAATTATTAACCACTATTAGTGTACTCTGACTCCATATGATCGCCTTCATTTGTCATTCATTTCCCTATTTTTGGATAAGTCTTATTATTCTTATTCGTTATATTACAAATTCTGTGTATCATGTTTATGATAGAAATCCACTTAGGTACTTTTGTTTTGGAGGTCCAAAAAAAGAATGAAATACCTATGATTATGATAGGAGAATGCTTTCCTTTCCAATTCTCTTCTAGTGAGGGCTTCCGCCAATTTTCTCTGCTCAGTGCTCAGACAAGGTTGATAGCTCCAGCATGCAGCAGGATTACTAGCATAATATTATTAGCATTATTACAAAATCAATCACACATATTGTGTTGTGTATTGTTGTTTACGGGCACAGAGGTAGTTCTGTTATTCTCTCTATCTGACTGAAGCGTCGGACGGAACAGCTGACGATTGACCTGTGTTATTGTGTTGTATGTTGTTGCCCTGTTTCTCTGTACAGCTTTGGCTTTGCAAAGTTTGCACGTGTAATGAACTTGCAAATACTGAAAGTTCATTTGTTAAAAACAGGTCGTGGAAACAACTGAGTCGGTGAGAGCAAAGAAGCAGCTTGCAGAAATGAAGACGGTTTCGGGAGCAGAATTTGCTGTTGGGTCTGGATTTTATCGACATAAAAAACTCAATAAAAGAGGATCTGACTGGGCTGTAAAAGGTAAACAATCAATATTTTGTACTTTTAAACGTTTTTGTTAATATTCTTGTTTCACTATACTATACTAGTTCTATTTAGTATTGTACTTATTTATTACAATTAATTTCTTTTATAATTTCAGAAACGGTGAGATTTTATCGAGCTCTAAGCACTTGTGGCACAGATTTTTCGATGATGACTTCCTTATTTCCTAACCGAACTCGAGCGGAATTAAAATCAAAGTTTAAAAGAGAAGATCGACGTAACAAGGCTCAGGTCGACGCAGCACTTTCTTGCCAACAATTTAATCCTATGGATGGATTTTCCTCTGACGAAGATGATATCCTCGCAGACGAAAGACACGAAAGCTTAACATCTGGTGGAAATAAATCGGCAGTTAATCTCAAAAGTCTTGAAAATTCTTCCAAGAAAGAGAAAAAATCGAAAGCGGTAAAAGCGGAAAGGTTCTATGCTCATCCAATGACAAAAGAAGTAATTTCAGATGCGTTCAGCAAGACCAAGACAAATAGTTCGAGTATTAATTTAAACAATACTAGTAACGATAGTGCAAATGTGAACCAGTCTAGTAATCCTGTAAATGTTAAGCTTGAAAAGAATACTCCAAAAACTACTATTTCAGTGAAACCAGTGGAAAATCAAATTAATACTGCAACATCTCCGTCAAAGTTTATTTCTGATGTTACCCGAATTGATATTCAATCAACAATTGAAAGTATTGGTAAAAATGTATTTGCCCAGAATTTTGCCAAACAACTTGAGAAAAACAAAGCTACCAAGGCCAAGGCTGATGATGGCGAAGCACCAAAGAAGAGACAGCGGAAACCGAAAGCCACTCCTACTGTTCCTAAAAAGCGGGGTCCCAAAAGCAAGCCTATAACTGTCACAGACGCTGATGTTGACACACGACCAGATATTCTTCGATTTGATCCCTCGGACCCATTAGGTTTTAAAGTTGTTGTCCCGTCTGGTGGAATTGTGATAGATATAAGGAATCCGGATAGAATTCTTAAAGAAGATCAACTGAACGATCAAGTAAACATTGGAAACCTTAAAGGTTTAAACACAGATATTAAGCAAGTTGTGGGCCCAGTCAGTGAACTTAAGAAGCCTGCACCGAAGAGAAAGTTGCCGTTTAGAGTTCCTGGCCCTGGAGGTAAAAATTCTGATTGTTTAAACATTGCATTAATATTAACTTTGTAGTATGATTATATTCCATATTTAGTATGTTCTAATTTTGCATAATACTTTTAATAGCGCACCCAACTTAATGGTATTTATTTATATTTTCAGGTCCACCACCTCCCAAAACAACATCACCAACATTAGCAAATGAAATTGAGATTGAAATTTCGTGTAATTAACCATAAAGAAATCTTAGGAGACAAATGTTGATTCAATCAAGAGCCAGTAATGTTTATATTTAATATTCCTAATCGTCTCTGTGTTATATTATAGAAGTTGTTGTTATTATTTCGCGAATTTTATGTTTGTGTCGTCTTCCTAGTAGATCTATTATTTATTTAGATTAATGAATTGTCGTTAGTTAAGACCGTGATTAATTTAGTATCTAACCTCAAAAATCTGTATTGTCTTTTACTTACCAATATTTAATTTGTTTCGATTATTCTTCGTTAGTACACTATATTATTGGTTGCTCGTTACGACTTCATGCAATTAGGCATTTTAGTTTCCGCATATTATGTAAAAGCATTTAAAAGTTATGTGATGTATTAAATATAATGTATTGTATACGTGAGACCGCAAATCAAATATTTTATTGTATTAGGAACTCTCGATCGCTACCCTGTAAAAAAGTCACATAATTAAAGCTTTCTCACATTTCAATAACATGTTATGATATTTATTTAAGGTAATAATATTTTCGCATACCTCATAGCATTTAATTTAATAGGTTTAATAAACTTGAATTTTGATGTAGGCATCCAATCTGAAATAATAGTACTTCAGTGTACCAATACTTATATAACGGAATTGTTTAGAAAATATTAGGTCTACTCTACAGATACTGAGGTTGAATATGGATTTTTAGAAAGTGCATTATTATCATTGGACTTGGCTATACCTTAATACCAAGTATGCACCTTTATTTGTAAATACACGTAGGTAAAAAGAGTACCTAGACTTGGTGGCGAAAATGTTAAATTAATATTTTAATTTTGTCCCCATAACTGGGAAAAGGACATTTCATGGATACATAGCATTTTAGCATACATTTCTCAGGTAGTATTTTATGATTCCTTGTATGGGTTATCCTAGCTGATCACCGCAAATATTAATAAATGCCTAAGTAATGTTTAGATCTTCCCAACACATAAGTACATGCTATCTCTCCTTTACCTGTATTTTGATATGTATTTTGGATGCTTACTCGGTGGCTACCTAATGAAGAATATCATGGAGGAGGTGGGAGGATGAAGAGCGGACAGTGAGATTGTAATTTGCAAATTACACTGTGTGCCGCATTTAATGGAACACAAAATTTTCCTTTATTAATGGAGCCAGTACCGTGTAAACTCGGTGTAAATTACTTAATAAGTAATTAGTAACTAACATAGTAATTAAACTGTGCAGTACAAAGATAGTAAGTCTACCATATATCATGCTAGTGCACTTGTACCGGTACTGTATTGGGGATATGTATAGCTGTGAATTAGTATATCGGTGATAGGATATTTATGTTCAGTTAGGTTTTATAATGTGGTACTTACTGTACCTTCATCGATGAAGCACGTTCGACCAAGAATAGACTAATTTTATTCTGAGCATGGTTTGCTCATCTTTAAACCATCTGTCAGGATTTTCGTATATAAAATGCATGATTTATGTAAGGAGAATGAGACAGAAGAATGGTAAGTAGCAGCCTCGAATGTGGGAACTCATAAAGCGACAAGGGCAGAGGGAAAATATATGTCAATTTACTCTCACAGTTTTCTCTTGTTTACAAAATGGTGACGAAAAGCAGTTTAAAGTCTCCGTAAAGAAATATGAAAGTGATGCAAATATTAATGTATCTATGTTTGGCTGAGGATCTGGAATTTTTGTAATGATCATGTTTTGTATCCCAAATAATTTATTTTAACTATATTATTATTTGCTAATTAAATTCAGAAATTCATATAAAGGGAATTGTTAGCTTTCTCTTTTTACATTGTAAAACAACTTAATACTTTCCCACCATGAAACTTAAAGTTAAAAGTTGTAACGCATGTTGTCTATACTTGCATTTAGAATTCATGGTATACATTACGGAGAAATACTACAGAAGCATAGCGCTTGTTACAATTGGGATCTGGCTTTACTGAATAGTTGGAAAGTTTATTACTTATACGTACATTGTGTATGCAAAGTATGCATATCTAAAGAAATTGTTATATTTTGAATAGCAGACGTACTTTCTCCTACGTTTCCATATCTAATTAACCTCCAGTAGCTATAATAATTTATTTTAATCATTCTACAAGTTCATTACAATATAATAAAATTTTGCATCATAAATTATGTGTGAACACGAGACGTGACGTATTATTTGGTTGGCACTTTGGCTGACGTACCCTACTTTGGCAATTTTGCTCAATTTTTTATCCACTGTATATCAGAGATGCAAAGGTCACATAAAGGATTCTCCGCAAGTGGGCATGAAGACATAAGTAATTGTTATCTATCGTAAGATGCTGCCGGGTGGGGGACAACTAACGGAATTAAATTATGTAACCAGGCCTTCCATCTGAGCCAAAGACAACCTTCCTATTTTCCGTACTACTCGTACGATATATTATAGTAAATCTTCAAGATCATTTTCCCATATGTATATGTATACGGTGGATACTTCACTACTTCAGATACTGTAGTGCACCGAGAAATGTTGGAAGAAGGATGAATGAGTAAAATCTGAAAGAAAGGGACATTCATGAAAAAGATTTGTGCAGTGGATCGAATAGAGAAAAAGAGGAAGACAAGACACACTCAGGGGCGAGAGCACAGAAGAGGGCATGCTTTCTACACGTGAGAGTTGGTGTTGGTAGTTGGTTTGGTGTTGTGCATAAACAAATGTGCTCCTCTGACGTGAATAGCCCAGAGTGTCGAAAAAGTACTCGACTCTCTCATTAGATGCACTTCTCTCCAACTTTCTCCGGATTCCGGTCAACTTGGCTTTGGCTTTTTGTGAAGAGGATCTCGTTCATAGTTGCGAACAACATTTAGTTAGAGTTAGGCTACTGAACCTATATGTAGGTATTTATATATAGGTATACCCACATCTAGTGAGTTATATTATGAGTGTAACTTTCCCTAACTAAAGTAAAGGCCATCCAGAGCAAACTAAAGCCAAGACAAGGAAAGCTGATGTCTGAAGTGGAGTGGAGGCGTAGAAATCGATAGGGGTGAACTGTTAGTGCTAAGCGTCTAAAAATTCCAAGCTTTTCCCCCTGCTTTCTTCCACTTTCGGGAATTCTCGGTATTTCACTATTTCATTCGGATTTCCCATCGAGTACCCTAGCTCCTATAGTGTACCGTAGACATAGTTCTAGCAAATATTGAATGTCAGCCTTATAAATGATATACTATTTATATTAGACCCCTTAAAGAGCAACCAAGCGAGAGAAACAAAGAAATATATCCTTTCTGAGTAGATCAACAATAAATGATCCTCGATCAATCCAAAATCCAAGCCACTATGACATAAGAGCCTTTTCCTAAAATATTCCGCGAGGATCCTCCATTGTCAAACTCTCCACCAAAAAAATGCAATTGCGATGGCGAGTTTTCCTGCTTAATTTTCATAGTCTTCTTGTCATTTCCTGTTTTCCTAGTCATTGATGGGCTTCTAAGAGAATTTTAATTCTGAGGGAAAGCTGGTATGATGTGGGTGGGCGGAATGTTTCTTGGATTGGGTTGAGTTGGAAATATATCTTGGATGTGTTGTAATACTCGGGAATATGTATAGGGGATATATAGTACCTGGCTGGAACACGGAGAAGATATATTTACGTAGTTGTTTTAGTTTTATAAGGATTCCAGAAAGTGCTATGCCACAAGACGAGAAGAGAAAATTCGGAATGTGACGACCGACTCACCATTCACGCAGGTCCATCGAGTCTATGCGGTTCTATGCGGCTGCAGTGAGAGTAAGTGAACTAAAAAGCTTTCATTCCAGGCGAATTCGTTCATACGAGAAGCATACACTACTACATACATAAAGTAAGTATACAATACATATACCTACCTTCCAGTTCTTCTTGGGTGTTGGTCTCCCGGATTTTGTGCGAGTGACCTACTATCGCCCGAATAGAATCTATAGTTCTACTCTACCCGCCCGTTCCCTGCCCCTTACTAGTTACTCTGCCTCTTAGTACTGAATTGCATTGCAAAAAGCTGAGCTGACTCCCTTTGAGTGTCTTGGTCATATATAAAAGTCCGGGTTCAATCTTCTTACCCACTCCCACAATTCCTTAGCCTATCTTGGAACTGGAATTTTCTCTATTGTTGTACTTGTGTCATATTCTACTTAGCTTTCAATAATATTCCGAGCAAAAGGGCAAGTTGAATTAAAATCCAGGAATTTGGAATCCAGTAACTCCCAATCTAACCAAACTCTTAACAATTTCTTTTCAACTCTTGTTAGCATTTCTAATTACGATACAGATACAACTACAACTGCTTAACGAAAACATTCATTCAACTTTCTCCAATACTACTTACTACCTGCTCTGATTTTCAACAAAACCAAGTTTTACTACTCTCTGTCAGTGTTCCTTCGTTGCTACTTATTTCTTGTTTACCTTCCCATTAGAATTGTGGTGTGGTGGCAATACGCTATAAGCACCAGAAGAGTATCCAATTAATTATTGGGGAAATTCTTTGCCTTACGTAACCTTTGGTTGGAATACGTCCGCTACATTTCTTCAACCACCTTTAAAGACAGACAACATAAATACCTAAAACCTTCAACAAAATACAACGAAATACTTAACTACTATCGCAGGATAGCTCAAAAGTTTTCTAACTAATCTTTACTTATCACAATGTAAGTACATCGCTTAATTACTATATATTTTTTCAATCTAATCAATAAAAATTATTTATCACCATTTTTCAAGACAATATTTCCAGAATTCCTGTATGTATTTCGGAATAGAATTAATAATTTTCGTGTTTCTTGTAAACCTTTAGGGCAGCACCTCCAGAACCTGCAGACGGGCTTGCCCCACCGGGTGGCGATGATAGTGGAATTGTAGCAGGGCCTAAAACTCCCCAGCAAATTGCAGCCCAAAGAAGACTGCAACAGTCTCAGGCTCAAGTGGATGAGGTTAGTTGACATTTTGTCATTATAAAATATTTGTATTCCAATTAATTGTCATTCATAAACCTAAATACATAATTCTTAATAAAGTAATGAGTAAATTAATAATTTCATTGAATTCATAATAATTAAATATTGAATCCTCAAAAGTGTTTATTGCAACATATTTTCTGTTTTCTAACTTCTGCGTCTCATTTGTGTACATATTTCATTGATAATCTCAAAAATATTATGTTGTTAAAAGTTGAATTGTATGAAATATTGATTTATCGATTAATGGCCTTCTGTCTCAGAGTTAAGTAAATCTTTATACTCTTTACATTACCTTTCTGCTGTGTTCCCTATCCTATGCGACTGCTAACTAGTTACTTCTTTTAACATTAACCTACTGTCTCTGTACTTATAGGTGGTGGATATAATGAGAACAAATGTTGCGAAAGTGCTCGAAAGAGATCAAAAACTTTCTGAGTTGGATGACAGAGCGGGTGAGTCTGGATCTCCTTACGTTATGTTATTCCACTTTCTCCTCCGTTCTCATAAAATTTTTATCTTTCTCTTTGGAGCCGATCTAATCTTCTGATCTGATACCTCAGGGAATTATATATTGTAACTGATGTTGAATGATGTTTTCTATTTTACCTTCTTCCTATTTAGATGCGCTACAACAAGGTGCTTCACAATTCGAAAAACAGGCTGGCAAGTTGAAAAACAAATTTTGGCTTCAAAATATGAAGGTAAATTAAATATGTATAGAAAGGCGTTTTCTCCAGGAGAAATTTTTAAAATAACTTTCCCTTTTATCATAAACAGATAGTAAATATACAAAGTATCAAAGTATAAGCATAAACTAATGGAATTTTCTCTTTTCACTTTATAGATGATGATCATTATGGGAATTCTTGGCCTCATCGTACTTGCATTCCTTGCTTGTGAGTATTTTAACCGTTTTTATTTAACTTTTCCACTACTACTATTAGAATTTAGAGCTTTCTCTGTCCTGTACATTTCATTTAAGAATCAAATAATGAGGATATCACTCCGCTTGCTCTTGTAACTGTATATAATCTATCCCTGTCCCGAAAAACGCTGCTATAATTATTTATGACGCGTGTTAGGAAACTTTTCACATTGAACTGCCTACAGCCTACAGATAGAGTTTTAGGCTTAAAGTGAATTGGCGTTAGCGTTATAAACGTTTCGTTTACCTCAATACACTACACCTTCCTTCCTTACCTAACAAGCCAAAACATTATCTTTCTAATGCATCTCGACTTTATATTATACAGCGCAATACAGTAAGTACATAAGCTCGAACACGTACTCAGAATCCTCCTTTAAAGTCAATATTAACGAAGAAAGCTCCTTTTTGAGTTTTTTGAGGCGTGACAAGATGCGATATGAAGTAGACACTAAAATAAAGTAAGTACTGAGAAAGTACAGTAAATATGTTGATGTTGAGCCTACTTAAACAAATTGCCCGGAATATATGGGACTAACTCACTAATAAGAACCAGTAAAATAATAATATGCTGCTCCGATAAAAAACATACAATATTCCGGGTAATGCAATGCCTGGTTCCCTTTCCCCTTCCTAATTGAATTTTGAATGAGCATCTGGGGATGAGAATTACTAACTGCTCATTTTTTAGCCTTTGTAAATGCTTCATGTAATAAATGTTGACTTTGACTTTTATGTGTTGTATCGTGTAAATGTATCTCTATCGTATTCTGATGTTTATGCCTTCGTCGTTATTGTTATTGTGTCTGTGTACATATTTTATGATGCTGCAACAACCCAATAAGCAATATTAATGCCATTTGTGCCTATAACTCCTTCTCTGCCTATATTCTAACTTAAATACTTAAATGTATCTGTATTTTGCACATAATACTCTAGATTCAACTTTTATTTAACACTAAGTACTATTAGTATACTAGACTTCAGAAACTCTTATATGATATCGCACCTACAAGAAATTAATACGTACCTGTGTAGGGGTCCATTTCAAACGGAATATCTTTATCATATCGATATCAATAGCAATATCGTATCTGATGCAAACTTTTCGCTGGCGCGTTGTTGCATTTGCATTGCCTTCCATTCGTAGATTGATTGATGTTAACTGTGTTTGTAACGTAATTCTATGTTTCCTGTTGTTTATAGCGAAATTCGGTTTCTTCGAGTGAGTAGAGAGAGACAAAAGAAAGAAAGAGAGCGAGGAGTCGATGTCGAAGGCGCGAGCAGAAAATTTCTCTGGTCGACCTTTACCTTCGAACCCTTCGTCACTTTATCATCTATATTACCATTTATCATTATTATTATCATTACTACCATTCCTTAATTTGTCGATTGAACCACAACCTCAACACAAAGTGAAAGTTAAACTAGGTATTATTATTCCAGGCAGTAATTTTAAAAATTTAAATTATAGATAATACTAACTTAACTTATATATATCTGAAACCAGTGGATCTGTATACATATAAGTTATATATACATACCTACCTACTTAATTATATAGTAAATACCTACCTAGCTATGAGTATATACCTTTAATATTTGTTACATTGCGTAACTTACATATATTTTAATTAAATTAATTCCAGTCAATTCAATCAATAAATCATAAACAATGAATTACGATGCAATAGAGACTTTAAATATCGTACTATACTATACTAACTATAAGTAATAACACGAATGAACAACTTTTAACCATACAATACCAATACAATAGATCCAAATCCAAATCAAACCCAATTAAGACACAGGTTAAGTCTTTAGGTATATACATACATAAATACATCATGTCAGATTTACTAGACTATAGGTAGATATTCTGCAGGCAGCCATGTAATACTTAAAGAAGGTATGAAATGAAAATCTGTATCCAATTTAATTACCACCAAACAATTACAATGCAATTATAAATAGTAGAATACATTATATAATCTCAAATACCATATACCACTACTCTTCACTATATAAATAAAAATATCTCAAACCACATCACATTTAGAAGGACAACTCAACATATTGTATGTAACAAGGCAAAAGTGTTTCAATTAAAATCAGTTTGTTTCTTAAGTAAAATTTTAATTATAGTTTTACTTTTGATGAGAAAGGGAAGTTGACCTACTTACCCTAGACTTAGACTAGACAAAGACAGATAAAGTACGTACTTAGCTTACACATAGGTACCACAATAATGATTTAATTATATGTTTCGTACCTAGGTACCTTAGGTATGTACTTCAAGTCGAGTCGAAATACTTATCCAGACAAATCAAACCGAAAACCGAAGTAGTATTCCATTTCACTAAACAGTTTAGCAAAACTTTCCTTTTAAACTTTCTCTTTGAGAGGAGAAAGTTAAATTTAGTTTCTTTCATCCTTTAAACTATGTAGTCAACAATTTACTTTAGAACATAGTTAAGATAGAACACTAACCAAAACCAACCACTAAAACGAATACCTATATATTAAGTATGTTATGTACAATATATGTACTACATAATCTATACAATACTACATTTAAAATATACTTTCAGTTTAACCTGGAGTAATTGAATACATTAATACTTACCACTACTTTTACTAGTCTAATACATACACGTATTCTAAATGTAATACCAATACAATACCAAAATGCAATAAGATCTAAGAATTCGAACGAGGGAAAGTCATTAACGTAGGACAGACACTCTCTAATTTCCCCTTTAGCAAATATCTCTTTTATTTTGTTCAGTATGCGATTGTGATAAAAAATGGAGAGGAAAGAAAATTTCCAGATTTAAGTAAAGCTGCTGGAATATTTTTCAACCTTGTCCTGTATTCATGGAAAGGTAGAGTATACCTAAGGGAAGCTTACCAACAATAACACTTCATTACAAATAAGATTCAAGCACTGGTCTGAACAAAATAAGTAAGGCCTTTGAGAATAGTAGGAAGATTGAGGTTTGAGTTCCAGGAATTCCAGTTCCGTGAAAGACAGGGAAAGTAGTCAGAGCCGAAAAGAAGAAAACTACTTGACCATTCTTTCTTAATTTAAATTCTGAATGCTGTATGTTCAATATACTGCTCTGGAATATTTAGTCTTGAAAAGAGAAAGTTGGTGAAAGCATATTCTCTGAAATGGAGCAAAGGATGATATACCCACTATCTAAACCGTACATACTATAAGTAATACTAACCTTACTCATATATAGTTGTATTTGCAGGAAACAAAAATATTATGCAAATAAAATGAAGAAGTTTAAGTTACGACCTGTGAACATGTTCATTTGGCACTCCTTTCCTTACTCTTTTATTATACCGACAAATAATTTCATAACAGCTGTGCCTCAACTTAAAACAGCATGAGCAATCTTAGTTTTATCACTCAGCGCACGCTGAACAAAGGGGAAGGGAGATATAAGAGAAAGTTGGGAATTTAGAGGAAAGCATTGACTTTCCCTTGTATAAAACACAATAAGAAAGAAGTCCTTAATTGAATTAAGGTAAAGTACCAATAAATATACATACATAACATACAGTGGTCAACCAGCAGTACCAAAACCAAAACTAAAACTAAACCTGTTCTTGTTAATTGTGATATCTGTATAATTTTATGTGCTTTTGTGTTAAATGGCTATATCACCCTCTCTTTGCATACTATACTAGCACTAACTACTAGCTATAAACAATTAGCAGTTACAAATTGTACTGGAATCCTCCTCTACTTAGTAGAAATATTTCTGGGGTAATTAATATGGTGTGAAAGGGAATGGACCTGAACCGCGATTTTATTTTCTAATAAAGAAAGTAAGAGAAAGTATTTTAACAATCATTTTGAATAGGTCTTCATATCATTATTAAGTACATGGCCTATATAACTACTCTATATATTTTGTAGAAGATTGCGATTGCAATGCAAGTACGAGGTCAGACTGTCAGACTCCAGGCCAACTTTCCTGTCGTTGAAAAAAGGAAAGCTGCTGCATAAAAATAATGGCTTATGTGTTGAATGTTGAATTAATGAGTACATACATAAATAGTATTAGGAGAAAGAAAGGAGGATTCCAGTATAAAAACTCACGGTGGTCTGGTCTGGGCTGGTAAGCATTGAGTAATGCAAAATGCAAGGAGGAGCTGATGGATCGATATACTAAATAGTATAATGTAATGTAATTAGAATTCTCTAGTAGATAATAGATGGTGATGATCTGTTAGCATTGGCCTCAGTTTCTCCATGTATGTAATGTACGTACGTCAACGTTGAGCGTTATCTATATTTAACGTAACCTAACGTAACGTAACGTAATGTAATGTAATTGTAGACATTTGCTTTAAGCGTTAATGTTAACTAAACTAAATGTATAGCTACATAGTAAGTAGTACGGTATGGTCTTGATCTGATTGTGAGCCGAGCTGATCTAGCCTGATGTGATGTGGGCGTCTTATTCACAAAGCTGAGCTGACATGACAACTCTGGATACGATGCTTATATTGTGAAGCTAATTTATTCTGTGTACTGTAAATGTCGTAGGTATATAAGACCACTAGGCAGAGGTAGCCCTGATTTGGTACCACTATCGAAAAACATTTTGCTTTTTAACAAAATAAATTGAAGGTAACAAAAAAAGTGTCTAGAGGGCTTTTTGCTGGTTTCGATAAGCTTATAGCTATTTAAAGTATGTCAAACGCTAAAATTTAATGATGAAATAAGTTAACAATCATTTTATTAACTTTCAGTGATGCTTTTAATAAAGATAAATAATTAATTCCAGTATAAAATCTCTATTGACACGAATTTCTTGATTTTTTTCGCTAAAGAAACAAAAAGAGTGCAAAAAGGGTCCCCTGCTGGTGGTTCTGTGTGCCTATGACATGGATACTTGCTAGATACACAATATTACCTTAGGTAAATGTAGTAGTTGACATGACACGCTGTGTATTTGTCTGTGGTTTGGTTTGGTCTGCTAGTGTACCTTAATTAGCTACATAAAAGTATATACCAAAGTATAACAGTACACGTTATGCCATATGAAAATATGTCAAAATAATACTTCTGCCTCAAATCTCAATAATAAATCTCATTTACGTTGTACGTATATTGAAGAAAGAATCAGACCTTAAATGGAATTGAATGCTCTAATGTATCAGTGTAGTTGTTATTTATGAATATTGATACGTGGTAAGTACCTAACATACAAATAATTACTAATTACTAATTGGCTGGATTGGATTGTTTGACGTAACTGTAATATGTATTTGAGTGTATGTATTGTATGCCTAAAGTGTAAAGCAATGCGAAATTGTATTGTGTAAATGTATTAGTACTTATGTAGCAATTAGCTTTTATTTACTAATCTTACTTTTTAATTAGAGTGATGTAAAATCTAAGTATGTAAACTTTGTTTACGATGTTAACTTATCAAGAAATTGTGATCTGATCCCATTTTGTGGCCAATTTAATTAGTTTTTTGTCGGATTTTGAATAATTTTTTGTAGATTATTGAAGATACGTTTCCGTTAACCTGCAAATGTACTAATTCACTTCACTCATTCAACTTTAATAACTCACCCTCTGCGCCTAGTCTGCATTGAGCATTGAAAAATTGAAAAGGCTAAAGGAAAGTAATTGGTACACACTTGCATCATCCTGCGGCACATAAATGATAAACACTAACATAAAACAGTATGTAATATCAAAATGACTTCTTCACTTCCTATCTTCAAAAGGTTATGAAAGAAAGCGTCTATACATACACTAATAAGTAATAACTAAAATGAAGTGTAATTAAATCAAAATATAAATTACAGAAATAAATGCAATATGAATATCTGTATATTATAAATATGAATATAATATTATGCCTATATGCCTATAGTACCTAATTCAGTGGGTATGTATATACTTTCTCTCTAAAAATTAACTACAACTATGTTACATAATTAATTAAGCTTTAAGCACTTCTTTTTCGTTATGGATAGGGAAGGGAATATAAAATGGTAGTTTATTTATTAAAATGTAATACATATATACTTTCTTTAACTTCTTTAAGTTAATTTTTAATATTAGCGTAATACATATTTATAAGATAACCTCGATTGTAATTTTGTGTTTAATTTTCCTCATCTTTAATTTACTTATCATCAATATATATGTGAATAATTATAATTTAGAACTGTACTTACTTTAATGGTACTTGAACATTGAACGAAAATGTAAATATACTACACTACAATAAGTAAAAGATAGCAGATTGCCTAGCATTCCTTCATCAGATGAAAAAATGAAAATTTTTAAGTAATGTTCCTAGAATTGTAGAGAAAGAGAAGAAAACTATGAATTATGAATTGCTAAATGCTATTCCATATTATACATAGTCACTATAAATACTTATATGTACTACTGTATATGTATAATAAAAGTAAGTACACACGTATAATGTACACTTACATAATAAAATATACACAATAAAGTACAGATACGCTAATAATACGTAAACGTACGATTACGGAGATATAATATTATCAAGATGGAAGTGGGATGGAATGGAACTAATTATTAGTTTATAGTTAATTACATAATAGTTTCATTTAATGCACATGAACAACAGGTACTTAAATGTAAAACAGTACGGAAATTGAAATGAATGAGAGAATAAAATTAACGAAAAATGATTTAGAGCAGGAAATTAAATAATATAATCTTCCCAGCAAAAGTGACATGATTAAATTCAAATTGTACAGAATAATTCGTATTGTTTTTATTTATGTAAGTAAATACATACTTGGGGGAGCTCCGGTTATATTATTATATGGCATAAGATCACTTTGACTTAGGTTGTCTGCATTTTATGTTTTTCCACAAAATCGTTGATTTTTTTTGTGATGTATTTAATACTGTTCAATTGTGCAATTTTTCAAAATATTAACAAGTAGTTAGTTGGCTTGATCTAGTTATTTTCTCTTCTAAATGTAAATATTATTATGTGGATTATTTATGCAAGGCATGCGGATATTTTGGATATATGCATTTTTATTCATTTTATTCGAATTTCAGATAGTTTAAAACTAAACTTGGTGGATGTTCAAGAAACATCTGAGAACATTTTTGATGATGTATACATTTGTTAGAATTACTCAATCGAACAATAGATGCTCTGTCATACAGATCAGGATTTCAATGCAAGTTTTTGTTTGATTTTGTTTAACTTTAACCGAAGACAATGACAAAAAGGATTGCATAGAAAACGGGTTTTTAAAAAAGGCGAGTTTTTATTGCGGCATCATCAACAGCATATTATTTTAGTTTGAGTACCATTGCATATGTATTAATAATTACAACAGCCCGCTTGGTTACTTATTTACTTATATATATCGTGGGTAATCAGTAATCACATATTTAGTACATACTTACTCAGTTATACATGCTAACTTACTAACAATGCCAAAATATTCTTAGCTAAAAGCAATTTACAATTACAGTATACAAAGTTTGGATATTATTATATGTTCACAAACATGTTTTTGCTAACACACAACATAAATTACAATAGTGTATTCATTTAATATGGGCATGGCAGAAAATATTTTGCATACACATAAGCAAATGAGTGCATAATACAATATACATAATTAACTTTACAGTAGAAACAGGAAGTAATTTATTGACACTGCTAATTTCGCAAGTCGTACCACGCGAATTTTATATAATTTAGTGGCACGATACATACGTACATTACTTACCTAAGTGTATAACATGTATAATTGCGGTAACATACATAAAGTAAGAATACACATACGTCATAGGCAATTTAAAAATTATTAATAAAATACACAAGGTGTTGCATGACAAATGTTCGTCAAATAAGAATTTAACGAATATAATCAACATTGCATTACGTAATAGCGTTAATGTTCGCGTAAAACAATTTACTATTCATATTCATATCGCTAAATCGTTCCATCCATTACATATATATTACATACTATAGATCCAGTTTCGTGTAATGCATGCACATAAGCATATTTTAGTCAATACATTTCTTTATTACATTTCTTATTACATTTCTTTATATTTATGACTTATGAGTAATCTTCTTTTATAACAAATGCATGCACAGCAATGTAACGTTTACATTGTTTAAATACGGTTCGGCAAAGAACGCTCTTTCATAATTTTAGGTGGAAATAATGACTATTGCTACATATACTATTGTAGTGTACTTAAGTGCAATCTAATTACATATTAGTTTTCCTACGGAAAGTCTTACTGGCTACATAGAAGTCTCAATTTCAAGTCTGTTGTGTTATGTGAATAGTATGTAGATAGTAGATAGTAGATAGGATAGATGAAGATCTTAATTGTTAACATTCGGTGTGTAGAGTGCAGAAAGAATTTGTTCATTAAGGTTATTAGTGTGATTGTAGTTTTGTGGAGTAAAGATGAATTCACAAAGGTAGATAGAAGGTAATGTAAGTAAAGCTGTAGTGTATAGGTATTGTAGTGCTGTTATCATGCCTTGATTTACTGTATTTGCTACTGTAGTTTAATTTTCGCTTTAGCTGAATTGCGCTTTGATAACAGTAACAGTACATGCATTTACTATTTACAGGATACTTACATAGGATAAATAAGTAATTTTGTTATTCAACTGTTGATGATGTAAGGATTATACCGATATTGTTTTGAAGTAGGATTTTATTGTAAGGGTACAGTGTTTTCGAGAGTAAGTTTTAGGAAAGTAAAAGTACACGCGTAATTCTTATTATGTATTTCCAGATCTCAAAATGTACTTTCACCACTGCGAAAATCATTTTCATATTTTTGTTTACATATTAAATACTTAGAACGAAAACAATAATATTATTATTGTAACATTTTCATAGCCTCTAGGCATTGTATAATATGAATACTAAATATATAACGAAGCTAAAACCTAAAAATGATTGGAATACTTTTGAAAGTTGGGTAAATAAATAGTTGAAAAGAATTTGAGCTGGTACTGGTTAACAAAAATATTTTGAAGTAACTTACTGGGATTAATGAATTAAGTACAAATAAATGTTTACCCTAATTAGATTAGTTTGTGTTTCGGGAAAAGGAATCTAACTGTAGAGTCCAAACTTGGAAGTAGTTCGCACTCTAGATTTTCTTGCGGTGGGAAAAGGATTGAAAACTTTCTTTGGTTTATTTGGTTTCCCTTGTTGAGAGGATTTAGAAGATGGCTTATTAGGAGCGAGTTTATTTCTTGATTTGCTACTAGAACTACTATGTCTCCTTGCGGGAATTGGCGAGTTAGACGCTGAAGATGTGGTAGCATTTGAAATGGAAACTCCAACTCCATCCGCATCATCCAAAGATAATTGTGACAACTGATGTGGAGGTTGTGAAGGTATTTTGCTAAGAATGCATCTCTTCGGAGTTGAATTAATTCGGTCGCCTTTTGAAGAAGTTCGAGGAATGCCCGAATCTTGATCTGAACTATCATTCTCTGCACAGGCACTGGCACTTGGAGAAAATCCCAAATCGAAGTCAGTGGAGGAATCATCTTCGTATTCTTCCAAATCCTCATCATCGTTATCCTCGTCGTCATCATCGTAGGCCGGTTTCAATTTCAGTCTTTGCAGGATGGCAATGTTCTCTCTAATAACGGCATTTATATCTTCCGTGGTTTGACATTGACAAGGGCAAGCGGCTGTTTTCAACGTGGTTGGACTGGGCAGAGGTAAATCCAGAAAAGTTGGTGGGATGGCTTTACCATTACTGTTTACAGGTTCTACACGTGGATCCACGGCATCAAATGTGAAAACATCACCGGCTTCAGAACATGGATTGTTGTTATGATTATGATTATGAGGGATGATTGGTGTTGATTCTGCAACAATATTATTTTCCTTTGATGGTGTTGGTGTGAGTGGTAAAGGCGAGATCGATGAAATCACCTTTGAGCTGGGAATAGATTCCAGTGAAAAATCTAACGAGATTTTGCAAAGATCAGCGCTAGGTGATTTAGGATCCGCTGGAGTTTGGGGTAAGGGTGACAATTTCAAGGTGGCAGACAGTCGACTACTTTCTGTTAAAGACTCCAATGCAACTGTAAACGAATCCTGTAAAATCACATAATCCTGGTCCATAATTTCATTTTTTCCCTCATCAACGATGAGTTTGTCTTTGATTTCAGTTTCCTTTATGATTTCATCGTCTTTTTTCTCACTAATAATGTCACATGGAATTTCTACGTTTTCTTTGTCTTCGTTTTTCACATTAGCAACAGCATCAACTAACTCTGCAACAGCAGCATCAACAGTATCAATGGTCTTGTCGGAAGTATCTACCGGTGCCTTTTGTGGTATGATTTCTACAGAGTCTACAACTTTTATCTCATCAGTTGAAGGTATATTTTCTTTATCTTCAATTAAAATCTCCGGAATTTCGGCACTGGAAATACTAGACTTGGACAATTTTCGAAATTTTGAGAAATCCGGACTAGGAGACATTGGACTTTTTGGCAAGGGGCTTTCTGCATTGGAAGAAACTGATCCTCTTGGAGATAAAAGTCTCGGACTGGGACAAGGGCTTTTGTTAATATTATTACTACTACTAATTGGATTTGGACTCAAAGTTAATTTTGAGCTATCCATTGAAACGGAATCATTAAAACTAGGTCTTAATGGCATCGGGCTACAAGGACTTGGCAATGGCGAAACTTCGAATGGGACAAGCGTTGTGGGCTCTATTACCGTGTTACATGTGGTAAGAATATGCAAATTTTGAAATTGAAGCTCACAAATCCGTTGGCTAAGATTCTCGTAGAAACTATCGCTTTTCCCTAAGCGTGACATCTCTTCAAGAAAATGTTGGCTATCGTTTGTGTCTATGCATTTACTATCTGGGTCAACTTCTCCCCCCTCCATATCATCCAGGGCATCCAAATCTTCGACACTTTTGCGATTTACCATAGGTGATCTCGGCGGAGAAGGTGATTTGTCCGACAGAATATTTATCTGGGGTGTGATCCCCGTCCCCAGCGTGGAAGTGGGTTTACTAGTATTCTCCTCGATTCCATTGGTCGTGGTATCATTTGTTAATTCCTTCACCGGCCCTGGAATTGGTGCTCTTGTAGGGGATGAATCTTTTACAACTCCTTTAGGTTTCTTTTTCCAGCGGCTATCCGAATCTGTCCAGACACCTTCGCTATCTGAAGAGCTATCAGAGGAATCACAAAGTTCAGTTGAGCTGGAGGAGCTCGTTGTATGGCTGGAAGCGGACGCAGTTCTTCTGCGGCGAAAATTCCTCTGTTTCTTCTGCGTTTTGTCCCATGTCATTGTGACTTGTGGTTTCGTGGTGACCTTAAGGGCATTCCCATTCGGAGTCGAAGTATTATTACTAAAGTTCTTCAAATTATTTGCCTGTTGCGAACCATTTCCTATAACAGATAATCTACTTAAAGGGTTATTATTATTGTTATTATTTGCAGGACCATTTCCCTTCGTTGCATTCGTGTTTAAATCGTTCGGACTTTTCCCGAATACGCTTGCTCTTCTATTTTTCGGTTTTGGAGATACAACTTGTTTCTTCGTTGTTGCTACAAACAAGGAAGCCGACCTTTGACCCGCGGCACGTCTTGTGGAGGCTTCTAGACCTTTAAGTATAATCGTTGTAGCTCTTTGCCGGTGTCGTATCGCTGCGTAGTGTCTCTTTAAATTATCCAGCTCCCTTTTGGCCAAGAAGAAAGATTTATGCGGTGTATCCTGTGCTATGAGTGCTCGATGTTTTACTCGCAAATCCTGGAGCCCCGGGAAAGGAAACGGACCCACGCTCACGATGCACTAAAACGTATACATGTAAAATCACATTAAAATCTTATTTTTGGATTGCGTATATCAGTATCTGTATATAGTTAGTGAAACTATAGTTAAAAGGATTGGCAAGGATTCAACAGCATTATACATCACATCCATTCTTGCTTATAACCCTACGGAAATTTAAGTACCTACACGATGTATTTATACTTTCACTTTATCCATACACCAGATTCATATAACCTTTCCCATACATTAACTACAGTATACTTACTGCAAATATAAACTTTCTATCTCTTTCCAGCGATTTAACTTTTCATGTGTTCAACAAGAAATACAAGATTTTAGCTTAAGCCCAGCTCAAGCGTTCCACTTTCCTCACGGTTATTCATTATTAATCATTTCATCAATAATGCAAATGTGTACACCGTACCATTAATATTAGACTTTCTCTTCCGCTTTCACTTTCTTTTACATAGAGCGTTTATTTTCTCTTTAAACGACAGTCGCACTGCAGATTGCTCTTATTCCCTATTCAAACAGTCTGCACATAAAGTGTCTCTTCTCGTCGCTTTTATTTTACTACTGACAAGTTCTTTCATATAATATATCATATTTATCCAACTTTCATTCTATGGTAAATGCATGCGATTCTTCTGTACATTATTTAGACTGCCTAATCTGATAATGTACCTAGGTATGTACAGATATTGCGTATTTAAAAGAGAATACCTAAATTTTAACGAGGCAACAATTTAATTTCATTCACCAGGTTTATGAATGTATTTTATATCCAATTAAGCTGCGGATTTCTTCACGCTTCGTCCTTTAACATAATTATAAAATATGTTCACATAATGCTTGGGTAAGTTGCGTAGTAAATATTTACTGTGGGGAAAATAACAGCGTTGAATGACCTCTTCTTCACTAATTGAGATTAAATTACTCATGATGGTGGAGCTATTTCCTCGAAATCATTGCAAAAATAAACTATAAGTTAAAAGACCCGTTTCGTTTTCCTTTCTCTTACGGATCTTATGGTTAGGGTGTATTAGTTTAATGTGACTCGTGCTTAGAATGTAAAGCGAGCAACTGCGGATGTAACACGATTCTAAATGAGGACATCATTTATTATGCAGGTTGTGGACCGGAGAGAGGCTCTTGTAGTATATCTCATTCTACACTACAGTGAACACTGCACACAATCTAAATTGTAAGTGCCATGGAAGTTTAGCCACAGGGGAAACACAGCCTTGATACCTTTCAGTCTCGCATAAGACACCATCCCCTTCAGCAAGCACGTTATCCAACTTTGAATACAAGTGTGACCATTTTTAATTACGAACAGTTAATTGTAACAACTTGCAATGCGTTTTGAGTATTTTAAATAGGCTTATATTTAATGGCACTCATTTAAAACTTACTTTGCCACAATTTTTGAGATTTATTTTACCATAACTTTATTCGTTTACCAAAACAATATCCAAAAACCATAAAAATGGGAATCGACCATTAAAAACTTATTTGGCTTAAGTTTAAGCAAAAATACCCAATGAAAAACTATGTTGACCATAATTTTAGTAGCTAAACCATCGCAAAATTATGGTCAACATAGTTTTCCATTAGGTATTTTTGTTTAAACATATGGCAAATAAGGTTTTATATGGTCGATTCCCATTTTTATGGTATTTTGATATTGTTTTGGTAAATAAATAAAGTTATGGTAAAATAAGGTTAAAAAATTATGGCAAAGTAAGTTTTTATATGGTGCCATTAAATATAAGGCTTTTAAATATATATATAGTAAAATAAATTGAGGGAAAAAAGTCCATTGGGCTACGAAGTACCAAGACTGCGATTTCTCTCGGTCTGAACTGCTCGGTTAGCAAACTGTAAATTCCATGGAAGTAACTGGTAAATTCTAAAGGAAGTCGAACAGTCTAACAAGAAAAGAGCTCAAGTTGGATCGGATCGGACTAAACTACTGATGTGATATCCTTTCCAATGCAATCCATGTATGAGGATAATTCCTACAACGGATGCGGTTGGCTTTAGCAACCTATTACATACATAACAGCTCTCTAATCTAAAATCTATTCAGGAGAAGAAAACCACAATGTATTCGGTGATAGCCGCAGGTAAATTTATAATAGTAAATGTCAAGATCCTCGTTTAACACATATAACAGAGAAAGCAATGGCATAATAAGAATAGCGAGGAGATTCACTGAACTGAACTGAACTTTACGCCAAGTAAAGGCACTCAGGAAGCCTCGGGACTCTATTTACACCCTGTTAGATTGCATTTGCTCTCTCTATCATAATTTTATCCTAAGAAGGGAAAAGGCGATTCGACAATTTGCAATCATAATATTGCTTCCTTCACATTGTGATACAGTGGAGTTCCTCCTATGTCTATTTTCGTCACAGAGGTGAACTGTGTACAATAAATCGAGCATTTGTGAAATCATACTTTCTCTTTTACATAAAAAGACAATTTAAAACTTTCACCAATACTTTCATATTGGGCCTAGACCCTATTGACGATGTATAGGTACATAAATAAATATTTGCTGCCTAAGTATTGCAAGTAGGTATGTATTTCTGAACCTCACGGTATACATTGTAATAATCTCCATACGTGAGCAATTGTGTGTGGTCTATTATATTCTGCTTTCTGCTTGCCTAATGATCCTAATATAATAACGAATTCAACTTTCTCCATCTCATCCATTATGTAGATCCTACGTCCCGTTAGCATTAGTACATACAGTAAACAGTGTAATATGTAGTGTAAACTATGCAATGTAGTCAATGAAGCGTACATAACTCAACAAACAACTATTTTCAGCATCGTTATTATGAGGTAATACTAACGTAACTATCTACTCAACTAATATAACTCACTTTCATGTACTTCCTCATCACTAACCTATTGTATTCCGTTGTTCTAAGTCTGTTTTCAGTCTACAATTTTCGTGGCAACTTGCTGCATCTATTATTTATTAGGTCAGCCTAAAGCACTATTCTGTAGGCATCTCTTTGAATAATATTATTATAACGATCCATCTCTA
Organism: Tomocerus mixtus; assembly: GCA_034694165.1. Classification (NCBI taxonomy): domain Eukaryota; kingdom Metazoa; phylum Arthropoda; class Collembola; order Entomobryomorpha; family Tomoceridae; genus Tomocerus; species Tomocerus mixtus. The sequence continues at coordinate 40,206 of JAQFYC010000512.1, forward strand.
TAAGTTTTCGTTGCACTAAATCTGAATATTTACTATATATATACAATAAACACATCTATCTCAATTTCATAAGACTTATGGCCAAATCTTTACATTTTGTATAGGTAAGGTGTAATACTATACATACAGTCTATACGATTCTAATAAATATACGGGTGCATGTGGCAATTTAATGCAATGTCCCACTTCTAGTAGTTCCAGTCTAGATGTGACAAACATAAATGCCAACTAAGTATTGTAAGTGTGCCAATATTAATTTAATGGAATCAACGTGATAATGCTATAATCTTGCTATATCGAATTCAGATCCATCAAATGGAGTATAGTTCGTCAAGCATATTCTTATTAATACGAGCACGAGCTCCGATACGGGTACGTTTTTGATATACGGATATGCATGTATGAATACTACGCAAAATACCCGATTAAGTAGCGATTGGGTAAGTAAGAGTTTGAATTAGGTACAAGCTTAAACAGCTTATCGAATTCTCGAAACGAGTGTACTTATAGATATAGTAGCATTACTTACATTACTAGCATCATTTAAATCAATACCATAGCACCAACCTACTTGTGAATCAAGAACGTGTTAAGCTGCATTAATAAAGTATGAATGAAGATTTCACAGTTCTCCACTTAATTCCAATGTTCAATTCTAGACACTATTTAATGACAAGTATTACTATTGGCACTTCAGTTACTATGTGTACATACTGACTTCGCAATCTCTGGTTGGTGAAAGCATACTAGTACTATCTATATTTTTGTACGCATTTAAACAATGTAAATGCCTCCGCATTGGATATTTGAAAAATTACATAACCTTATTGATTATTAGATCACGTCAAATCCTTCAAATATTGTAATAAAGTAATCGAATCTACGCAATTTATACTGGAAACTACATATTATACACTGTTTCTCCACAGTTGGCATGCTATCAAAAGATAATACCACAGCTAGGATTTACAATTAAAGTGATGAAGGAAGTCATTTTGAAATTGGTCTTTCTCTATATCTGGTAATAAGTATATAGTAAGAATACGTTTCTAATTTTATTTATCTTTTCAAATGGGATCCTTTTGTTGCTTTAAATTACAGACCCATTTTATGACAAGTGCTAGAACGGCAAGGAACGTAAGGAATTGTTCGCCAAGAACTTGTAACTAACTATACACGAGTTTATACAATACATTATATATACAGTAGGCTATCCTCTGTCATGTTTTCGTGTGGAATGAATGAAACTTAACAACGATCGTGCACTCATCTATATATATGTAACTACTTACTTCTAAGAAAAACATTTTTCACTTCGAAGAAAACAGTTATGAGTTGGTTGAGTAGGAGTGGGGATGAGGTTGTTACTCAGATCATCATCGGCCTTTCCTTGTAATCAGTAAAGATGCAATAACAATAACACAGATACTACGTTCTATTTACTAGATAGCTAATAGTCTAAATAGGACGTTCCATATAACTACATAACAGGACTGGTACTATATATAATGCTCTAATTCCATAACATGCACATGTTATGTTTTCCTATGCTTCCTATGCTTTCACATCCATTTCATGTATTCCCATGGACGGAGAAAGTTTCATTTATTTCTATCCTAGCACAATAGTTTATTCCTTGTCTTCTGATCTGGCATGTAGTCATTAAAAGCTTTGTTTTATTGTCGCTTTCTCTCAGGGTCCTTGTTGTCTGATACTGATCACATAATATATAAATGCATACAGATACATGTATGTAGGATCACAAATAAGATTAAACAGTGCAGTGGAACCAGACTTGTTCTTTGTACTCGGTATACTGAATGTACGTAAGTAGCTATCAGCGTCATGGCCAATCATGGTTACCCTTTTGCGGAGAGCCTAAAAATTCATATAAGGTATGGCAACATTCTTGGGCCTGGTCAATTGAACCTTGTTTCAGTACTGCCGTTTGCAGTTATTCTGTACAGTTTCGGATTAATTGTGGTAAATTTTTAATGCGTGATTAAGGATAGCCTGATAATTAATTAATTAAATGCGAAATATATCCTGTTCAATCGTTATGAATTTTTTTTTTGCAAAATTGCTTCACAGAAAGCGCTGAAATAGTAAATGTGAAGGGTCTTGAAGCTAGCTGATCAATACTGTAAATCAAATCATGGACTTTCACCAGACCTAAGCAAACCAGCACGAGGCTAAAGCATGCTGGTTTCATCTGGTCATGCTGTGCGGTATAAACTATGCTGGTATAGTATAGAGAGCACGCCACATCGGCACCTAAAAGCAAACCTTCTTCTTCTAAAGGAGCATCAACGTCCCACACACTCACGTTAAACACCAAACCCAGACTCACATAACATCACATCAACTTAACTCAAGTTTCACAATACTAACACTAAACCAAAAGTGTAACAGTAGCCGAGGAAAACAACTTTGGATGCTGTTTCCTGTTCTATTCGCTTTCTTCTTTGATATCTGAACCAAGAATACAATAAGTACATTATATAGGTATATAAAAGTATATTAACTATTAAGCTCACAAAAAGGGGACACTTAAACTCTAACTCTACATAACAATAGTTCCGTTCCTATATAGACTATAGATACTTAAAATTTCTCTTCTGTGTACACAGTAGTTTACTTTAGTGTGGGATGCTGTCCTATTTATCCTATTTTTTGTAACTCTGATTCTGCTTTGGTCTGATTGCGAATTGCGACTCTCTTTTTCCTTTTCTCATTGTGTACAGATCTAATAGCAATGGCAAACAATAAATGAGCCAACCAGGCTAGGGTGTAAAGAGGACCTATGCGAATGCCCTTGCCGGCTCTGGCATTGTTTGGCATAACCTCCTATCTTTACCATTGCCGACATAACAACAGAAAGGATCATGAAAAGAATTTCATTCAGGATTCTCATCATAAAATTCTAACTACCACTATTCTGTTCCAGACTGGAAGTGCAGCTACCTAACTAATGGATTTTATTTTACGAACCGAGGCGGATATACTTTAATGGCATGTTTAATGTTGTAGGCTTGGACATCTTTCGGCACTGTGTACAGTGGGCATTGTCAACGTAGTACTTGGGATAGAGAAAACTTTCTTTAAATAAAAAGTTAATTGAGCTTTTGTATATAAACTAATAAAATGGACCTTGTAATTTTGAACGGAAAAGTCCGAAAAAATATCTTGAACCGATTGCGGGGATAAAAAAAAATTGCGTAATCGTGGGAAAAAATTGTCTAATTGATTAAAAGTTTCAAAAATCGTCCTAAAATGTACATACCATTACAATTGATTCAGAAATACGAAAAGTGTCCAATCAAACTACTTAATTTTTCCATTATCTGTGAGAATAATTGCGTCACACTAAGGAAAGCTGTATAAATTTTACTAACCCTAACTTAATGGTTCTACTTCCAAAATAAAGATCATTTAATTTGAAAATTACTGCAATTTCATTCAAGTTTGGTAGTATTTTAATTAAATTTTAGTTTTTTCACAGCAATTTAATTTATATTTTCATAGTTTGTTGGCAAAATCTGCCAGAAAACTGTATTTGCTTAGAGACATTACAAATAAGAGTACTGAGAATGCCTGAATCTAAAAAACCTATTTGGATAGGGAATTTCCTAGGGACCAATGACCTGCAACATATATATTATAACAATAGTAATGAAAGGAAGCGCATTATCGTATACAGTTACAGTTAGTGTTGTTATGCTAGTGTTAGTGAAAGAACTTTAATCTCATCCTAACAATACATTGAACAAAGTGAACTGCTGCTTAGGACAGATAGGAAACAAGGGTGCTGTTGAATTGAGGATTGAAGCTTTGCTTTAATTACCTTGACTAATGAGTTAGGATCCATGAGACCGAATTCCAGCATTTCACGGGTCACCACGCCCATAACGGAATAAAATTCGTCCGCACTGGAGACACCCAGGATACGCCTACGGAACAAAACACCATTACCATCATAGTTAAGCATGCAAATCAAATTCAAATCAATTACTTAATTTTAGTACTTAACCATGCATACGTAAACTTTGGGACAAACTTTTTTATCAAATAATAGCCCATAGTCCATATTCTCCATATAGTAAGCTAAACTTTTTTATAGACACTCAAACTACTTAACATGAGATGACATGACAATGAATGATAGTATTTGCCTACCTAATATCATTTGCGTAGGTTTGGAATTGGAAGAGCATACTCTTCATTTCCCTAATTACTCTTTAATTTAGTAGTAAAGTAGTACCTTATAAAACTTATAATTGCAAGGGTGGAGAATCGTTTCTGCCTTTTCTATTTTATGTGGGAGTGGGGAATACTCTTTGTTTAAGCATTTAATCTGCAGATGGAATCTTCAACTATTTTTAGTGTCACTGTTACTAGTCTAGAGAAGTCACTATGACTAAAGGATAAAGATTACCATTAACAGATCAAGCTAATCTCATCTCAATCTAATTAATGATAGTCACAATTTTGTGGTACTCTGTCAATTATCCAATATCCTGGAAGAAATTAAGTTTTGATGGACTATAGTTTATGTATATAAGTATAATGGGCGGATATTTGACAATTGTGTCATCTTCCTTTAGATTCCCATTGAAAACTAGAATGATACTCTACATTCTACATTCGCTTAAGGTAGATTTTATGAATTGATGAGGACATTATGGCTTACTATGGAAGAAGATAGCAGTTTAGCTATTTACTACACGGACTACGAATCGTGTCAGTAAAGTGAGCTCAATAATATCATTAATTAGTACTTGGGCTTTTGTCCTAGTAAAAGACCGTCATCGGCATCCTTTGTTCATTAGCTAAATTACATTTACATAGTAGAGAAGTTACAATGTTACAAACAAATGATCAATCTTCTGTGCTCTAAATTTAGAATAGTTCCTGTAAAATGTGCAATTTCGGCTTGTTTGTCTGTTCTGTCTTGATAATTAGCTGCACTGTACTAAACGGATATACAGATAAAATACTACGTAGTACATCATTGTACTGCGATAACGGTCATTGAATATGCAATATTGTGGGACCATAATTCATAACGCACTATAAAATGCTCTTCAAAACATCATCGTTTTGTTGATTACAATAAGTAGATAGTTGTCTACACCTACGCAAAACATGGACAAATAGTAAACAAGGCAATAACTACCACGCAGTAGATGAAACCGAATCCCAGAGGACAAAATATTTACAAATTACACATAAACTTGTACCTATCAACTTTAACGGCATAGTAATACAGATACCTACTAAATGTATAATACATAGGAAGGAAATCATTTACATATTTAGTTCTTCTGGTTAATTTTTGTCTCAATTGACCCATAGGTAATTGATTTTCTGGCATTTTGCCCAAGTTTTAAGACGTAAATATAAGTGAACGGCTTTCTCTCCAATACTAATGTTCTGCCATTGCGTTGTGGATTTTTGTCACTTTGCATTGTTGGTTCTTTTTCTATTATGAGAAAGGCGAAAGCTTACTAAAAATCGTAGAACTGTAAACTAAAGGAAAACGAAGGCCTGAAAAGGTTTCCCTGAATAAACCAGACGCGGAAGGCAATGTGAAATTGTCTTTGCAGGAAGGAGGAAAATCTTTATACAAATTAGGATTGCATTCTCCTTGTAAGTTTTAGTGGACAAATGTTTTGTCCAATCAAGCCATTAGATTCCTTAGTAAAGACTATACATCGTCACAGTATTGAACTCCTGATAGTTTCAGTGTTTTTACCAACATGTAATCTTGCCCTTGAGATTTAGCCGTTAGCAAGTACTTCAACGTTTATGGGAATTCTCATGGTCCAAATGAAAGTCTGCAACTTATAGTCAATATTTCAGGAATGCACTGTATAAAAATTGTGTTGTAAATATATTTTCGCTTCCCCAATTTCCCCTCTCTGCACCTTGCCTTTAGATATCTCTACTACATAGTACATATTACGGCGTAGTACCGTTTACTGCGCCTTGTGCATTCTTAATGATAGGAAACGGAAGGAAATTCCTTCTGCTTTTACTACATCGGAAGAGGGACCTAGGACTTCAGCACAAGTAGGTGCCTACAGCTTTATATACGCAATCACAAAAAGTAAATGTTTCCCATATTCAACAATTCTAAGCTGGATTACTGCTAAACTTTTGAAAATTGTCTACAAACAGATGGGTAATTGTCAGCCCAATGTGCCTCAAACCACAGTATGTAAATGTAACTGTAAACGCTACACGGTAATAATATGACAAACTTTTCGTAGTCTTGCAGTGTTAAGTACAAAAGTTGAAAGTAGTTATCGCTGCATAAGTATACTTAATAGCCCTGTCATATGCACAAACACCACATTTCTGTACTGCTGTGCTAATTAATTGATTTGGTTGACACGAGCGGACTGTGGCCTGTCATGTAATTATTTTCATTGCAAAACTAAATTAATAAATCGTTCAACATGATTCCCCGTAATTATGGTGCTAGTGACAAGACAAACCGATTTTGATAACCTTAACACTTTCGGTATACCATAATAGGCTATTTATATACATATAGGTATATCTTTCTCACTGGTACTTAGTACTTATGAAATACGAATGCGTGCAACGGCAACAACTTTTACAGCTTACATGGTTAATTTACTTTATGATGTTTAAAAAGGTTTAATACACACTAACACAATATTATATCCGATTTATAGCAGACATGTGTATGAATTATAGGCACAAAAGCAATTACTTACGTTTCAATAGCTGCCCACAGGACAAGTGCTGTCCTTAATAAAACTTCTGAGCCTTCTAGCAAGACGAGGTCCCATATCTGAAACACATGAACATTCTTCATGTAATATTATTGCTTTCTTCGTGAGATATTGCGACAGCAAACATAAAATACTTAAAGTATTGCATCGTAACTTGTGTAAGTATATTGATGAATAATGGTAAGTTCTAGGGACTAGGGAAAGGTAGCCCGAGGTTGTTATTTATTACGGGGACTAAACTATAGTGTCTAAATACTAAATACGTTCTGTAGATCTTTTTCTCGATACAAGATCGTAAAGTTCTCAGTAATAAAATACAGTAGAATTGGGACAAAAAACTTATTTAAGCATGTAATAACAATAAGTACGCATTGAGATACTCGGAATCAGTAGTAAAACTGTTGTTAAGTTGTTTACCGCAGACAGGAGTAGCAGAGAAACGCCTATTTTTTCAGAATTCGTTAAACTAGCAGGCGTATTGCAATGATTACCAATTTTCTTCGCTGATTAACTATGGTAAGTAAATGCGCAAAAACTTGCAAATTGTTTTTTTTATGTTACATTTGTATTTAGAAACCAAATGAAAACCCATAGCAATTTTGCAGGTCTGATTAACTTGAAAACTAATTTGTGTAAGTATTTGCAATCAACATATGTGTCAGAGTCTAACACTACACATCACAGCACAATAGTACATATTGGTCCTACAACCATAGCAGACTTGTATATTATGTAGTCACAAGCTCCATGACGTAAATAACTTCAGGAAAAAAGTCAGCGTAAAAATAGGTTTTTTAATAAAATGCTTATTCGTTAAACGTAAGTGATCTAATTGAAATAAAAATACATTATGTACATAATGTAACGGGGTCATTCAAAATTGAATAGAGAGTTGACATTCTCTTAGTGCAAGGTTGGTATCTTGTGACACTTACATAATTGACTTATGACTTATGACACGTCTGTAGCCATAAGCCGTATAACATTGCTTAAAGTTTCAAGTTTATGTACAAGCAATCAAACTAAGCAAAAAATAATCATGCTTGGTAATTTAATTTAGGTATATTTATACTTTAGTACGTAGGTAAGTGAATATTATGAAAGAATTAGATTGGCATCGTTTTCTCCTTGAGTATATCCATATTGTATGTAGTAAGAAAAGTGTTATATATATAAGATGTTATTTTGGTGTAGCTCTGCAACTAGTAGCTAATTTAGTTATTGATGCATAACATGGAGCAGATCTTGTTATATGATAATATTTGGAGAAAAGTTTTTATCAACTGTAACAAAACCTTGGTTTGGTTTTGGTATGTATTGGTAAACTACCTTCATATAGACATGGATACCTATGGAACCTATACTTAAGTATACATATGTATAGCCGAGAGTGTATTGCTTAAATTTAATCAATTTGATTGCAAAACTTTCCTTAGCTTAATGGAAAGCATTTTATTTAACTCCAAAAAGGAAATTAAGTTTCTCCTCCGCGTAGCCAAAATTAAATGTCCAATCAGCTAAAATTGAATCTTACCCTGAGGACGCTATTTGTTGGCAAGCAGTGAATAAAGAGAGTAAGAAACCAATGCATAGTGAAAACATCTGTAAGTGGAGGGTTGTCCTCTCCCTGTTGCAGTCTCGATAAATGAGCATTTAGGGTAGGCTTTCTTAATTTGAGAATTTCCCGGAATACTGCCATATCCACAGCAAGGCCCCGGAGTCCTTGACTGAAATAACCTGCCAAAGCACAAAAGGAAACCGAATCAAGTTAACAGATAGCAAAACACTATAATAAACAGTTAGAATTCAGATTTAGCATGACCTACGTTAATTATTTGCATTAGCTGTACAATACACAACTGCACGTTTTAGTATAGCTTTGGCTCAATATAGCTTTATACTACCCGTGTATTATGTATTTATACCCGTATATAGTGGAAGTGGACAAAATTTAATATCTGGGGCAGTGTACTGGACTGCCCTGGAATTGCATTTCATTTCATTCAGCAGACGTCATTTAGTTTATCAGACTTGCTCACAGCGATACTAAAGCCACAATGCAATTAGACTTGACCAAGAGACCAAGACCAAATTATGCTGACCTTCAATTCAAATCTATTATATAATATAACGAACAGCTAACCTAACTTATTTAAGTAATCTAGGCTAGCTAAGTGCATATTTATTAATAACTATTTTTGTACAACCGTCCTTGAATAAAATATATTCAGAATAATCCACGATATAGTATATCTACTTTTTACATCTGGCTTACTGTGTATAGTAGAATATTTAAATATTCATGACAAAAGCTACGCAATCTCTCTTTTCTCTAATAGTTTTGCCAAAAAGCACGAATTCTTGCAAAAACAAAGGAAGTGGATAAATGATGTAGGCCGAAAGCTCCAGCGGGTAGAATTAGAGATATCATACGTATTAGCTCCTTTTACACACTTAACCTCATTTGCTAATTTTTTCCCTATTTACAGATATATTACTATAATAAATAGTTCGAGGGTAACATTATTGGGAATTGGGGGGACACCCACTCATACACGTTTACAATAAATATATTACTATTAATGGTAAACATCTACACGCAAACGCAGGGGTCTAAATGCCTTGATTTAAAGCGTACCTGCGACATAAATTTTAGATAATAGCGATATACATTACTTAGAGTAACATGTAGATACTATCTTATATGTAAACGTATAATGTGCAAAAAGTACCATTGCATTGCTGTTTCCCATTGTAGTTCGCTCGCTACTCAGACTAGATATGTAAATTCAAACTTACATTAGTAAAAGGAAAGCCATAGTTATGATACCAAAAGCATTTCGGTGCATACAACACAGTAACTATAGGCTCACTCGGCCAAGAACAAAATTTTATTACACCCTATAAAGATAGCATCCGAATATATAAATCATTTCTGCATTGCTAAATGAATTTTCCATGTCTGAAAGCTTTTCCGTTATATAAGTATACAACATAAAGTAGTTACGTTACAGTTACAGTGTGGTTTACATATATGCCAACATCTCTCATCTACTTTACATTAAACCCAATGACACCTTACGTTAAATTGCATTTCTCTCCGCTTTCTCTATAAATAGTTTTCGTATGTGATTAAATTTCTGTGTTGTAAGTAGATATTAAAAGGTACACTAAAAGAACTAGATAAAACGTTAATGGCATTGTGGTGTGGTTTGGTAATAATGGTTGGTAGCTTCATGCTTTGGTAAAACTGGATTGGATTAGTGTCTCAATCTATAAAATTATTATCAGTAATAAAGTAAACAGTCGAAACCCAGAAAAATTATAAGAAAAATGTTTGGGATGAAAATTCTTTTAAAAAATCTCACAATAGAAATTAAACTTTTATGTTCTTGATATAATATTTTCGAAAGATGAAGGGGCTACGGAATTTGGCCACACTGTATATGTTATGGAATACTTAAATCAAGTATTCGATGTTTTTACTGTAGTCTATATTGTATACACTTAAAAAGTTCTGTGCAATGCAATGCAAACTGAAGTCAAAAGTTCTGAATGTAAATATCTGGCGGAACATTCATAAATTATTGCACGAACATTAGCATACTTGTATAGGAAAAGGGTTTGCTCTTTCAATGTTCAAGGTATGCCAAAATAAATATTATATAAGAACTCAAGCTTCTAGGTTAGAATTTTTCTATGGGCAGACCGGAGACATAAAAGTAAACATAAAACTGTCTTACTACAGTCTAGGAATGACAATGAAAATACCTACAAGGAAAATTCATTACGTGGCCGATAATAATTAGCACATACATATCATGTTGGTTAGCTACTTTATGTAAGTACCTATGTACTATGCGGATTACATAAGGTATGCGTCATTTGGTTTTCTTCCTTATTGGTTTGCTCTACTTTTGCAGAACGTTAGTACCATTATACACATAAACACACAAGTTTAGTGTGTTTGTTACTGTTCTATAACAATGTTCGCATTAAATGTTAATGTGGACATATTTGGTTAAAAGTCATGCACTAAATGCATTAGGACGTGTTGTCTCCTGTAGTAAACGGAACGGCTGTTGAAGTGCACTGAAATGCATACGCTGCACAATTTCGTATGAAATATTATCTGTATAATCTAGAGTAGGATGTAGAATAGCAAGGCAAGGTCTTTGTGAAATATTGCTTTGCTATAGTTCTGTAGGCACTTTGTTTTTCTACATAAATAGTATAGGAGAAAGTAGGAGAAAGCCAATCCAGCTGCTCTTGGTTCTGGTACACTAGACAATAGAGAAAAGATGCATTCTCAACCAAACCAATTCAGTGTCTCGTCTTCAGGAAGTAGAAGTAGAGTTGATGCTGATGCTGCTGAAGTCTGTGTAAAGTAAAGCTAACGTAAGAAATCGCCAAGTGCTTCATAAATAAGTCGACGATAAATTAAAGCTGAGTGAACCAAGCCATAGCCAAGTTGACTTCGTTCGGCATGCTTTCCCTTTCTCCTTGCGCTAGACCTTTCTTCAAGCGTGTACTGTAGTGGAGAAAACAAGTCTCGAGTGTGTCATTTTTGCTTTGTCCTCCTTTTCCCCAAGAAAACTTTCAACTCGACTTTTCCTCAACTGACTTACTGTATTGCCATTCAACATTCAATTCAATGCCTTTGCTTCCCGTATTTTCCCACACGACACCATTCCCATTTGACTATTCTTGGTCTGGTCCGGGCAAAGAATATAATATTTTGCCACCAAAAACATATATGTTGTAGTTAAAATATTTCGCACATACTATCATTATCTCGAAAGTTCATTTTAAACTCTTATTTTTGGAAGTTAAACACGTAAACCCGTTTTCTTATAGACATTTTACGAGTTTTTAATAACATCTAATACATTTTTTGAAAATACTACTTTATCTATAATGGAGATATTGCTGGAGGGTGTCTATTATTCCTGCAACATATGCATGCATATGCAGGCTCCTATTATCATCTTTTATTTTAGCTTAACAAATGCCATATATATAAATACATGCCTATATAACTTTGTTTTGTGTACATACATGTACTACGTTTATCTTTCGTATTACTAAGTATTAGTCGAACTTCGTGCATAGTATAAGACATTGCATTGAAGGTACTTATCTATACATTATATTATTCTCTATACTTACTTTCTATTATTTTGCAGACGAAAATGCTTGACGAAGACAGATTCTATACGATAGTGAAAGTAAATAGATATATACTTGCTTTCACTCTACTTTCCATCTCCTGTGTACTTAATAGGGGATTGCTCTGTTTCGGTGAAGGAACAAGTTATCTTTATTCTTGGGAATCTAGAGAGACTTTTCAGACTGATGAGCTGAGCTGAATGTGAACAGGACGCCTTAAGCTGTAAATAAGACTTTACATTACATGCCAGAGCTTCTGGTTCATTTTCTCAGCCTTTCTGTCTCTCCATATATCCATCTCACATTAAAGTTCATGAGTATTACTATCTATATCTAAGGGATTCACAGATATGAGATGAGATAGTAACTACCTTGTCTATCCAATTCAACTATGCCTTCCAACTATTACCAAAATGCTCTACCTTTATACTATATTGTACATAGTATGTAATAAACAGAAATATTCTACGCAAAAAAATGTCTACCTACCTTTACCACAAAAACGACAAGAAAAAATGTTATAGTATACTTACTGTCATCAGCATATTACTTAGGAAAGCTTGTGACAACATGATCAAGTACAGAGAAGACGAATTACTTTAGAAAAGTCTTAACTTATTATCCATTCCTGGGTCCTTTAACAAAAAAAATCCCTCAAGATTACTCTAGAAGCACCAACAGAGGCAAGTCAAAAATAAAATAGACATTATTTTTCTTGTATTACACAGAAATCACGTATAATAGTGAGTTTAGTTTAAGTTTTACTTATAGGAACTTTTATTATACTTTTATATGAGCATAGAATACATATCTGTTCATTATAGAAGTCCATGGTTCTATTTATCTTTACGGTATTGCTTGCATAATCTTATTATAATCCATGTCCGTCACATAAAAGTAGATTATGCTATGTATGCTTCATCCCTTATTTTACTCCAAGGAATGACGAGTACGAGAGGATTTTATGTATATCTAGTTAAGCTTCAGCGTGGAATCTATTCTATGGAAGCTTTCACAGCGTCATTTCACATGTAAGTAAAGCATATTGGATTTGCATTGGAGTAAAGCTATGTATGTGTGGGTTGGGTCTGGTGTAAGTTGTTGGAATGCAGTGGATTGGATATAAATGCACTCTCCGTGATATAACACATGCAAACGTACATAGGGACCATGGATTTAATAAATACAAAAGAGTCGACACAGCTTTATAAAGCCATATCTTGATGAGAACCACAGACATTTATGCAATGTAATGGAAAAAGTTTGGCAGGCTGGGGAAAACCATCTGCCCAATTGGGCTTCAGATGTGTGAATCGTGAACAGAGCTAAAGCTGAAGCAATGACAACTTTCAGTCAGTGTATAGTAGCATTCAAGGACGAAAGACTTTAATCACAATCGCGTCATGCACTAAAAGCGTAGCGTAAAAATAAATAAGAAAAGAAAAAAAATCTTATTTATTTTTTATAAAATCAGGGGATTACTTTAGGTATAGGGATATAAATATATTTCTTGTGCAGAATTTTATGGACTATCTGACCCCACTATCCATTTTTTGTCCCATAAATTTCAAATTTTCAAAAAAAAATTTTGGCGCGAAATTTGAACTTGGGTAAATTTTGAAAAAAGGCACGGTGTGGAATCATGCTGACTACCTTCTGTAAAAGTTTCAGCAAAATCGGATGAAAAATGGCCGAGTTATGGCCAGCACAAAATCGCCCAAAATTTTAGGGGGACCAGTTTCCCCCCACTCCCCTACGAGAAATTTTGAGAACATGAAGATCAATTTTGGGGTTC
>JAQFYC010000513.1:0-53918 GCA_034694165.1 Tomocerus mixtus
TACTCAAGTTGGTTGCAGTTTATAATCGAAAGAGATGATAATACAATTAGATTATAAATTTTGCTTTGAATCCCCTTTGGTACTACAAAATAATTTATTTGTTGTTTTCCATTTTTTTTTAAAAGTGTAATCTAAACCTTGTAGACTTTGAGACGAATACAGAATTAATATCCAAACAAGTATGCATAAATGCATAGTAATATAGTAAAGGAATGTATTGTATTGCATAACTATTTATGTATAGTATGCAGGATGATGCATAAATTGGCTTGGCAGTACTATTTAACATAAAGTGTATGTACAAAAATCATTCGTCATTATCATTTAATTGCCCTGTAAGCACATAGTCATAATAATATTTTTGTTGTTGTCGACATATTGAGGAACTCTTTACACGATTTGATTTCCCATTGAATATTTTTGCTACATTTAGAGAAACACGATAAAAATTCTATTTTTATGGATACATATCTCAGTAAGTGAGCTTGGAAACAAAAATATGTAATGAAGTGTATAAGTACATGCCTGAATTATTAGTTGCTACATTATTACATAATTTCTAGATCTTTGGAACTGGGAACTCCAATGAGCATAGCGTAAGTGATAATTAGATTGAATAATGAATGGGGTAATAAAACCACATTCCAACACCATATTATCATTATGTTATGATGCTTTTATACTTTTAGCATCTAGGTACCACCAAGTCAGCACAAAGTGCTTCTGCCTTCCATTGCAGTAAAGTGTCTGAGCTAGCACCTACTATTTCATACCCATCTTGCTTGAAAGATTTCTAATTCACTTACTATGTGCGACCTACAGGATAGCTACCACTTCTACCACACCCAGTCTACAGTCTCCTCGATTAAAATGAGAAGGAATAAATGTACCTACATACGATACGAACGCGAACTTGATTTTGGAGCATGTTCAGCCTGATTGACGCTTGCCCTGTGATCATTATCTCATCTTTGGAAAGGAAACTTCTTCTTTCTTACGCACATTCAACTTAAAAAATACAGTTACATAACTTGAGCCTCATGCTCGCATGTGTGTTGGATAGGTAGTAAAAAGTAACATATATCAGTAATAATAATATGTGTGCGTAAAACAATACTTACTATCCCAATTGAGTCAGACTGAGATTTACAAAAGCATATTTAACATACAGCTAACTATTTGTATATTGTGCATTACCTACGGGTAATAGTACTACTTAATACAAAGTTTGCATTTCATTAGCATTAGGCAAAGATAAACAATAAAAGTGTAATTTATAGAGGCATAGCACAGTGCACATGCAGTTCGTAGTAAATATTAAAACTTAAGTGTATAGGGACAATAGGGAGAACTAATAGAGTTACAGCCGGGTATCTTGGGGTACAACCTTTGCGCATTCTATGATGCTACCAGTCAACTCGAGTAACTTTTCTACGGAAAGAGGTGACTCCTCTCTACAATTTGAGTTGAACAGCTAACAGTACAAAAATGTTGTACTTAAATACTAAAGTGTAACCACTACTGTACTAAGTATCGGTATACTATGTTTTATGGTACGCTATTAAGACTCTTTTTATTGCTGTCATCGGCAAAAATGTAGTAAACCAAGGGGTTGATCCTTTGACCATTTTTATAAAAATGTTATTACGGTTTTGTTAGGTTCAGTAGGCCAGTAGGTAGGACAAATTATTGATATTTTAGTTACCAGCTGCATATAGTATACTTATATCTAGTTATACTAATATATATGTAATATTCTAGCTTTGCAATTGTAGTAACTGAGGTTTTGTTAACTGTTAACTAGAATTGACAATTAAGTTAGCTTTTTTGTAAGACTGATAGCGTGTTTATTAATGTACAAATACGTAATTTATTCACATTACTACAATAGTACATACATTTATTAAATATTTTACATGTGCTCGCTGGTAGATTGAAACGATAACACGAATTGATTGAGTTTAATAAAATCTAAACATCTGAAGAACTTATCTAAGTAAGCATTTAGGATTCTTAAAGTATGACATTTACCTCTAGATATTTCCGCAATACTATATGTAAATAATAGATATTTCCGCACTACTATATGTAAATAAATAAATAAACTTCTATGAAAAATATTACGGCTAAAAGATTACTGACTCGAACAATAAGTCTGTTATTAATAGCATAACTGACCTGTGCACTAAAGCTCTCTATCACTTCCGATTTAACTACAGCATGGTTAATTAGTACCCTCAGTCATATTTGCATGAAAACTGAGTTTGTAATACCGGACAGGGTTACGGCAACTCACTATCTGCTGTCATACTATATTGATAACTTGCATTGAAGCAGAAGCATTCGATTTATCCTATGTTAATTATCGCATCAATATGCCGACCACATACAACATAATCTTGACCGTTTGATAACAGACTAATGCCAAAGAGTCACTGATCAAAAGTAAAAACCGGTCAAACTACTCGTTTTTTGTGCAAATTGGATATAATGGCACTATAGGGAAACTGACACGTTATATAACACGCCAGATCAGGAACGTCTTTTATGCATGAAAATCTGCATCAGTTACCTACACATAAATATTATATTAGTTACTTGAGCTAATTCAGCTTAACTACTTATTTAGGTAGTTCGGTAGACTACACTACATACTACATGTTAGTACAGCGAATTATTTTTCCAAGTATTTACTGAAGACAAAGACCTTTGAAATTACAGCAAACGAAGATAACACGATAAACTGTGCATTAATAATTATAAATGCTACGATATCTGTATAGTATATGTAGTAGCTAAGTTAATGTATATAGATGCAATGGCTTACTATTAGTGTGTCCTATTGTCATTATAATATTTTAATGTCATATACTGAATATTCTAGTATATCTAACAAGCCTGCCATCTGATAAGCTTATCTGCTCCTTGGTCCAAGGCTTATTTAAGCAAAAGGAAGTTTATCACAAAACTCATATAATATATGAGCTGGTAAGCACTAGTAAGCAGTACCTTAATAAACACATAATACAGGCAGTTTCTTCTATATTGCTTGCAAAAATACTGGCGCTAAATTTTCCTTAAATTTTTACATCATCTTTATATAATTTTGCACCTTTCCCGTAAATAGTGAAATATATTTTCATTGTGATGCTCTGATCACTGGATGTCCTTTTCCAGCTGTACAGTTTGTCCAAAGAGAGAAAATGGGAATCTTTTATTGCTTCTGCACCTTCTTGGTATGCTTTTGCATACGTGGCTGCAATTAGTAAAATAATTACTTGCATTATAAAATTGGTAATTTATGCAATATCATAAGTGCACATGCATTTAGTATGTAGTACATGTAGTAGCTCTGAGATTCTCATTGAAGTCGTATAACTCTATCTTCCATGATGCATAAACAATTTTCCAACTGGACTCCAGCAGCTGTATCCCAACTTTTAAATAATTATCTTTGTAGCCAAGGTATGTCCTCCATTCTGTGTACACACCAGTTTCATTTCCTATTTTAAATGATGTGGACACATTTTTAGTGTGTGAGTCGGGTATATAATTTTGGATGTCAGGTAATTCCCACTCTATAATTTGTGTCTCCGAAGTTCTCTGGAAAGTAATTATATAAATAATTAGATTAACACATAATGAATAATTTATTGTTATGTCTGCTGGTATTATTACACTATCATCGTATAAGTAACTTCCTTCGGGATACAGATAAAGTTTCAAAACAGCATGGAAATTGAAATTATCTCGAATTTCAGCCTCTTCCATTAGCTGCTTTACAGAGATCCATGCAGGCCACCCATACTTCGTAGAAGGCTTGAATTCCTTTAGTGAGGAGGTCTCTATAATATAAGCAAATTATATCGATTAAAACCAATGAAAAGAAACCCTAACCTATTCAAGTATGCAACATTTATTATGTAATTTGCTTAATCTATTAGTTAAGAAACTGTCTCACGGGATTTAATCTCCTGGCCCAAAACTTCTTGAAATATTAATTGAAATCTTGCTGCAATTTGTTCTGTACTGTGCGTGGTAACCAACTTTAGGTAAACCCCAATGAATTGGCAGGCTTCAATATTTATGTTATTGTGCCTTTGACAACTTTTGTCTGTGGTAATTGTTAAATAGAACTTCCAATCGCTTTTAACAGTAGCATTTGGAACATGAAAAATATTTTCTTGGCCTTTCATCCATCTCAGTGAATTGGCAAATTGGGTGAAGATCTTAACATCCAGAACTACCTCAGGGACTTCAACAACCGTCGGTTCCATCTAAAAAAAGTTTTGTATGCAATTACAGATATACATTGAACTCGTGATTTTTACAGAAATTAAATAAGCAATAAGAAAAAATTTAATAAAAAATGCTTATCTGATTGTTCAGTCTAATATACATGTTGAATTTTTGCACAAACGAATGTGCTCTATAAAGTACCCATGTAATTTTATCAATACTTACATCCTTCTCAACAGTTGTCGTACGTGCAAGGAGAGCTTCATTCAATGATATTGTCACATTGCTTAACATTTCGTCTGTATTTTTGTCATGTACAGTCATATTCTGTAACGGGACAAATAGAAATATATTACATAATATATGCATAATATTCAAGAATATTTGATTGATATCTATTAGTATTAGTGAAGAAATTCATAGGGCAGTCCCCAGCAATGAATCTGCCTTAGGTACTACTATTTGGTTGGTATAATGTAAAGTTAATTACCGTCTCTAATGTGACCATTTTATCTTCGACTTTTTTCATTTGTTCCTCTTGGGACTTGTCTTGTTCCTCGTTTCTTTTAATTAACTCCTCTATATTAGTATTAATTTTTTTCATGGAATCTTCCATGGCTTCATACTTGTCTTCCAGTCCTGTAAGCTGCTTATTCCGATTTGATAAGTTCTTGTCTAACTCCTCTACTTCCTTGAAACAAATATTTAAATGTTATGTAATAAGCTATTCCAATGCACTCAATTACATATTTACTATTACTCATTTTTGCAGCGTTGATTCCTTAATTCAATGCACTCTTCCTCTCAAAATATAAGTAATGAAATACTTTTACATTAGGAGCAAAAACGTCTCAAGGACTTCATGTACTTACCCTTTCAGCATCACTAAGTTTTGAGAAATATTTTTTCAATTTCTTTTCTATTGCCTCTATCTGTTCTTCAATTTTTCCTTTAAAAGATGATTCAGATTTTTTCACGTCTTTTACATCACTCTCTAATTTCGATGTTAGCATATTGCACATCTTTAAATCTTCAGTTAATTTACTAACCTAAAACATACAGAATACCGTTATACAATCGTTCTCTATAATAGTTTGGCATAACAATTAGAGAAAGGAGGATAATTAGCTTACCTGTGCTTCCAATTTATCAAACTTTTCTTCGAAATCTAAAAATATTTTTGTCACCCGTTCGGATAGTTTTTTATATTGTGGTAAATCAGTACAAATGGTTTGGTAAGAAGGATAGCTCTCTGGCGCTGGCTCTTCATCTTCTGGCCATTTGATACTAAAATTTTAATAAAAACACAGATTTTGAATAAAGTGGATATGTGCGTACATACTAACTGCACTGAACATTACTCAATATGTTAACTGAATTGAAAACATTGTAAATAGTACTGGGGATGGAGTCTCACTCTTCATATTCTGCTATAGCGTTTTCGTCTTCACACCGCAGCACTGAAAATGAACTAAACAGAATATTCAAAATCAAGTAGTATTCTTTGGGATTGTGTAACCACATATTATCATTCTTAAGATATCTTGCACTGGGTTAATAATGAAATTATCCTTATTTGCTTCAAGCAAACATTGGCATAGCCAGTAGTTTTAAAATTACGCTTGCTTGTATGTAGGAGCGTTGATATAAAATATTTCATCCTTCCTCTTAGAATCCAATTTCTTGGTAGTGGTCTAATGTCTAATGGTACATATTACATAATATACGCAATCTACATACGTGCAAAGGAAGATCTGACGTTACAAATTCTGATGTGCAAACCGGTTGAATGAGTGATCGAAGTAAATCGCCAGATTCCTTGCTCTGGTCGTATTCTTGTTGAAGTCATCTTTCTCGGAAAAAATAAAAGTCCTTAGAGCATCAGCGGGTAAATACATTTTGGCACAAGGGCACAATATAAGTTAATAGAATGGGTTATAGTATAACCCATTCTACTCCAAGAGCATGATTAACCATACTCATCATAGTACATCATGTGGTGTACTCTATACAAGTGTAATACATATTACAGTCCAACTAAAGTGACTAGAATCAATTTGCAACTAATAATAAATAGTCTCCTGATTAAAAATTTACTATATACGCTATTTACTCTTATGCTGGTGGCTGGTCGAAAATAAATACTCTTAAAGATTGGTATATCTACTACTTATAGATATGGAAGTCCATACTACATAAGTAGCAGACATGTCTACGTCGACATCACGTAGCAATGAATTGTTAACTATATTAGCAACTTTATATAAACATTACAATGACCACTATTTGTTTGCCTATAAGTAGTACATACTGTACATACAAAGTGCAGGTGCAATTATGCAAGTACACAACTGAGGTTGAAAATATACAGATAAAGATTACACTTTCCTCATACAAACATTTATTTGTGCGGCCACTTTTCATTGTCAAGCGGTTCTTAAACTAATAAATAAGATGGCATGTACCGTAGCTATGTAGATTTGATGATAAGGTTGCATAAAGGTAAAATGTAGTACTATAGTATAGCATTATATATTATATCTAATTACAAACTGGATTAATGAATAGCCCAATCGAAATGTTCATTTACGAATTTGAATGCTCTCATACTCTCATCGTACTAGTTTTGTTATTCTTCCTTAGGTAGGCTAGAATATGTAGAAATTGTAGAATTATAATAATATATTGTGAACGTAGTGTATCGATTAGCTTAAATGCTAGAGTACTATTATAATCTAAAATAATATATACTATTATATCCTACAAATACTTATCATATACAGATATGCATCACTAACTTTTACTAAACTAGCCTTATACCCGCGATGAAAACATTGTTAGGAATAGTATTGTCGGTATCTACACAGTATTCACTATACATTAGTGCATAAATATTTCATATTACATAATCTAATCAACAGTTTATCAAGAAATAATAAAATATTTTCCTGTAAGTGCAATTTTTAATAAGTATACAATACAACAACCACGCTACAAGCTTATTTGCATTAAGATTCACAAGATGGTTTACCTTTACCTAGACTAGACATTATAATAAGCGAACATAGATACCTACCTACTTCATAGCACACAAGAGAATAGTTATAGCAAAATAGCAAGTAGGCATAGGCACATATGCAAGCATTTAATAGCACCATACACGTAAATGCATAGCACATTAGTTCTCGTTACTAGCTAAGATTAATTCTCAGATCAGACACTATCATCTTCACACAGTTCAGCATATCTTCATTCGTAGTTCATTGAACAAACATTGAATATGCAAAAGAACTAAGTACAACGTAACACGACTATCATCATGTAAAGAAACTACTTGTGATACAAAGTCTACGTCTGTTGAATGCTGTACAAGTAGTTGCGTGATGAAGTAGTAAAACAATCGGTTTTATTAAAAAGAAAATTACAGTAGCGGTTAAACCAGAAGAGCTTGTTCCTCTCATCCTCTCCCTAGAGTATAATTGTTGAGGCTGAGACTTTGAGACACACACATATTAGCACAGTGTAGATAAAATATGTGTTCTCAAGCTTTCCCCTTGCCCAATAGCACGTAACGTATATAAATTTTGTGATTGCAGTTTCAGCACGTGAATTGCGAACCAGCGTTTTGACAGATTGTCTATTAAGCGTATAATTTAGACCTAACCTAACCTAAAGTTACTTGTTATTTGTTAAGCTCAGTTAGGAGGGTAGACAGACCCCTTCCACATTATATGAAATCTTAACTACAGTGACCAGTCACCATAAAAATGGAAACTGTTATTCAAGTGTGGCAAAATATTAATACGAATTTGCAACTAAAGTAAATTGCAAATTCATACAGTTGGATACATTCTTCAGGGCAGGGAATTGGGATATAGTACTTACCATAAATATTTAATGATACACAATTCCGTATTCTTATAGGGTAACAATAACAGTAAAGGCAAACAAGGTCGCAAATAATATGCAGCAGATTTACTGTGTATGTATTGTAAATTACAATTTGTAATATAAAGTAGGGAGTAATCTATTTAAGAATAACATTGTCAGTCTACAAAATAATTAAACATTCAAAATTTTTCTTTCACATTACAAACATCTAATAAGGCCCATTTGCCTTCACTTCAGAGAATGAATAAAAATCAATATACATAATTTGCACTTTTTTACGTTTGGACTCAGTAAAAGAATTGAATGAACTACAGATACATGAAACGTATACATAAAACAGAAGAATTATTCTATGTATTCTATAATAAAATGTTGACGATAAAAATTGCGTATATTATATTGTGTATCATCTATCATCTATTTGTACAGCTTATCAAGAAGCTAGTTTCATTTAATATGTATAATTGGAGTAACCTATTATTAGGCAATACTATATTATATGTCCTTCTGGATTGTAAATTAAGTAGAGTATCAATGTACTGACTTTATCCAGATGCATAAGAAAACATGTAAGAGATGAATAGAGAACCCATTCCTGTGATAATGTAAGTGTACTCATTCTCTCATTCTTTATAATCAGAATAAACCAGATACAGTGAGATGGAATATCTGCAATTCATCTAAACAACAGTTCAAAAGTGCAAGCATTAAACAGAAACGCCCCATTCTTCCAGACTCTCGTCATTCATTTTTATTCTTCCAGAGCCCAGAATCTCCTCAACGGAGGACTATGATGAAGAAGGAGAAAAGAAGCGAACATCATCCTCCCCTTCTCTTTCCTGTTTCATTTGTGGGCAACGTCCTGAGTTTTATGATTTCTAGCCATATTTTCATCATCTCTGACTGAATAATTACTGGAATGCAAACTGAATTTACATAATATACTACTACATAGTATAAGTACATGCAACCTAAATAGGCTTACAGATACGTAGCGTATACTGAATGGAAACTACATAAATATATATAAGTATATGGTTAAGCCAAGTGTTATGTAATGACATCATTGCATATACCCAAAGGATAGTTAATTAACCCTTTCGAGTTAACTTGCAAGCATACATAGTAAATATGTAATGTGGTTATGAAATACAGATGCAAAATTAGGTATATTATGTTGCTCTGAATATTGACAATTTGATAGACAATTCCATTTATGGCGGCAGCTTTTCCTCTTTATTTCTGCTGCTGGCTACGTATTTTAAAATTCTGATTGCATTAGTTCTCATTCTGAAGTTTGCAATGCATAATAGTTAGTTCTGGCCGTCAAATTGTATTATGCACATGCACATCTGTTAAAGATAACATTTTTACGTGGTCTACTTAATATATTTAGCTATGATTTCTGTGTGCAGTGCACTGCACTTTTTATTTATATGCATAATATGCTGAATCTTGTATCTTCCAGTTGGCTTTTATAATTATAGCTATAAGAATTGGTCGGAATGAGAATTGCAGATATAATTAGAAGTATAGTAAGTGTAGGAAGTTATATGAAATCACTCCAACTCTCTCAGCCCTGAACATTCCAGTCTGCTAAAATGAGATATGTAAGATATAAGTAAGTAGCTTTCTCACTAGTAAACCAATTTGCCATAGTAGTAGTAGCGACAGTAGTTTGCGACCTCAGTAAATAGAAAATGTATATCCATTGAGCAAAGGTTCGGTCACACAACTCATACAGGTTACTTTTTTTATTTTGTACAATAGAAATTATGTTTCCTAACACATCTGTTGCAAACTAACTAACATTTCAGTTTCTTATTTATGTTGTTACGTTGCTTTGACCTTATTGAATTTGACGTTGAATGAACCTATCAACTTGGCTCCATCATGTTTGTTATAGGTCTTCATGTAATAATCATAGATTTCTTAAGATTATTTGCGCATGTGTATTTTCTATATCACTACTTATTTGGAATTCTTTGTGCATCGCTGCTACTTGCTGTCGCTATACAAGACTTCG
The DNA here is from genome assembly GCA_034694165.1 of Tomocerus mixtus. Taxonomy (NCBI): domain Eukaryota; kingdom Metazoa; phylum Arthropoda; class Collembola; order Entomobryomorpha; family Tomoceridae; genus Tomocerus; species Tomocerus mixtus. Next base: position 10,157 of record JAQFYC010000513.1, read on the forward strand.
ATTCTTCAAGTCTTTTATGCATATATGTATGTATTAATTTTCAGTTCTTCTATTCAGACCAATGGATGTATGTAGAATGAATAGTGGTAATATTAAAACGAATACGTAAAAAAATGAATAGTAATATTAAAATGAATATGTATTTATCGTAACTTGGGTAAAAGCGGGTAAACGCTATTTATTATGTATCGCCAGATACATTATACAAGCATCGTCAGTGAGCACTCACGATACCTATCTATGTTATTAGTATCCACTTTCCATTTTGCCATTGCGTCCGTCCGGGCGTCCGACTGTCCGAGCGTAGATGAGAGTTTGGGTTACTGGTTCAACCTACCTACAACCTACCTAATCCACTTACCTATACACTATACCTACCTACCTAATGTAATCGCCAAAAAAATCTCACTGGTCATACATAGGGACACCCGAAGTTCGGTTTATTAAAGTACTGACGACAGCGTTTGTTGCTCTATCTATTTGTACAATGGTATGTTTCTATTAAAATACATACACAACATGTAGTATGTAATGTGCATCTGGGAATGAAGGAATCTTGCATAAGGTTAAAAAGTACTGCTCTTTGAGCATAACTGTGTTTTGATGTATATGTAAAATGTAAGCGTCTGCTTTATGTAACCATTATTCATGCTGCTTTGTAAATATGATAAGCCAAAAATATTTGCTACTTAAGTTTATGCAAAGTAATTGTAGTACATTATAGCAAGTATTTGTATGTATGCAGTCATATCCCAATTTCCCCATTCAAAGCTACACCATTAATGTTATTTACTTCGGCCATAATACGAGGGATCTCTATTGGCATGCCGATTCTGCTTACTTATTAGGTAAATTATAGCTAACAAGTGAAGTGTGTGTATATGTAACAGTAATAATGATAAATATATAGGAGAGTGTGTAGGATTTTTGTATACCAATTTTGTAGTTGTATGTAGTATACGCAGAAAATGAATGCAGTTGAATAACTTGTGTGTACTCTTTTATGCGTCTCTTTATGTACTTAAATAAGTGATGTATTTACATTTGCTATTAAGCCGTGTCATGTCGTAGGGTTTTAACCATACTGCCCCAATATTATCATCATATTCATCTCACTTAAGTCATTGGACAAGCATATACTACGCAGACCTTTACAGAGATCTCACTACTGAGATTAACTGACACTATTTATACAAGTGTACAGAATTCATCGTCTTTTTGTGCGAGCTTAGTTCTCTTTCGTACGTTGAGACTTTCTCATCATCATCAAGTCGCATCGCTAACTACAGATTTCTTTAGAGTTGTTAAGCTGCGTTGGTAAGTTTATACTTAAAGATAGGCTTTTATGTAAAAAGTACAGCACGCATAATAATTTTCGAATATGTAATTAATTCTCTATAATATGAAACATTTTTGTTTTAGAATACGATAATCAAATCATTATGTCTGTCGTGGGAAGATATGAGCTCGTCTCTAGTGACAACTTTGACGAATACTTGAAGGCAGCTGGTAAGACTTTTAAAGTTTAATACTATGTCATGTATTGCGACTTTCTTAAAGCAGTTTAGAATAAGTGAATATGTCGTGCCAAAATTCATGTTCTGGTTTACCTATAAAATGGGAATTGTTTCCCGTAGTAGAATCAATGTTCCCGTAGAGAATTTTAAAGATTAAAGCTTACAATTAATTATTGCATGTGCCAAACTTTAGATGTTGGGATGGCCAAAAGAGCCTTAGCCGCTACTGCCAAGCCAACTATTGAGATTAGTGAGTCCAATGGAGAGTACACCTTGAAAACATTATCTGTTTTCAAGAACACCACAATTACTTTCAAACTCGGAGAGGAATTTGACGAGGAAACCGCTGATGGAAGGAAGTGCAAGGTTTACATTCATTTAACATAATCACAAGAAACATTTGTGCATATGATTGTGAAAGTTGTGGATAAATATTTTTAATCCTGTATTGAAATTTTAAAGACAACTGTGACCTTGGATGGAAACAAGCTCACCCAAACTCAAAAAATTGATCCGGATGTTTCCACCACAGTTCGAGAATTCTTCGAGACAGAGATGAAGGCGACTTTCTCCACTAAAGGAGTAACCGCAACTCGTGCATACAAAAGGGTAAGATACGTTATAAAGATTTGAAAGACTAATTTTTTTGAGCATGTTCTTTCGTTGATCGGCAATTTTATTACTGTAACAAAGTACGCAGGGAGAAGAGAACATTAATTCATTGGGCAACTTATGTACAGTAAAAAAGTGAAGCTCATTCAAATAAGTACATCTTTTTATGATGCATCAATTGTGCCAATGTTACATACTATTAGGGTGTGTTAGTATGTAGAATGCCGTCTTTATACTACTACACTCTTCTGGCATTGTGTAGTGTAGGTATTGTGTTATTGTGTAGTTGTATCGATGCATCGATGTATGTATAGGAAAAAGGCTTGTCCAGTTTAAATATCTGCTATATGTGAGCCAACTTCAATTGATTCTGAATAATCGTAAGGAAATATTTGATACACAAGTAGGTACATATTTATGTTGGTATATAGTATATTAGTATAGGTACTTTGGGAAGCTGTACTGTGTACTCTGTACTGTTCTCATCACAGTTTTATGACAGGGTGAAAAACGCAAAAGCTACAACGCGTAGTTAATTAAACTGTAAGGGCTTTGTATGAATAGAGGAGATAAATGAGCATTTCATGAATAGACTAACAATTGTGGTAATTGAAGGAATTAGCTTAGCTGAACCGACTCCCCTTTACATACTCTCATAGTATAGTAATATGGCATTCACATCAAAGAAACACTACCAAGAGAAAACAACGACAATTAGTTTTAAGTAGTCAACTCTGAGACTCTCATACTTAGGCTGAGTTGACATTATTATTGTTTTCTTACTTGAACAAATAAAAAGCAAGTCATATGTGCTTAACTGTTGCATCATTGAATACACAAAATGATATAACTTGATATTTGAAGATGCCTACTGTTTACTACGCATAATAGGTATGAAGATTTCATTAGATATAAGTATCACGAGCTAGATTACCTAAAAGAATAGCCCATAGTACAAATATACTCATAGTAATGTTAGCATTGTTTAACGTATTTTAATTGATGCTACTTAAGTAGTAGTACTTTTTAGTTTGATCAAGTAACAGAAGTCTGATTAATATTTTTATGCCATAGAGATAAATTCAGATATACGTACTTTAGAGATTCTAAAGATAGAAAATGTAACAATTAAGTTCTTAATGCTTTCTTATTATTACCTCTGACATGTTTACTTTGACAAATAATATTTGACTACATTGGTTTTCATTATGTGTACATGTTGTAAATACAGTGTAGTTCGTTACTAATGTAGAGGATAATGCTTGCATGCAAGCTTACTACAGTAAACAGTCTTTTTCATGTTTGTATGATGTACATACTATTTATTGGTAACTACAATCAGTTTTTATGCATTTTCTAAATAGGTTTGAGAGATTGTCATCGTCTTTGCAAACACCCATTACGGATGCCAGCAGCAGCAAGAGCAGAAAATGATTCATGAAGTTAATCATTATTTGGTAAAATAGAGATATAATAAAGATATCAGCCACAAATTGATTATATAATATACGAATAATTCGTTCACCTTTGTACTTGTACCTTGACATATGACCTTCATTTACAATATGCTTAATTGCTCACTAATCTCATCAAGGCAATGAATCGTTTTATTACTAGATATGCGATCGACTTACTTGACTATCATGCACTTCATATTGAATAATTGCCATTTTGCTTACAATCCCGTAAATATTAACCATTATAATTAATCGATGTGAGTAGGAATGACAGTAATGTGGGAATTAATTGCTGTGACTAGCGAACAATGTACGGTCTGTCCTATTCCCACTTACTTAATACTGTATCATTTGAATTGACCCATAGTATAGATTAATTAAATCAATAAATGGCAATTTATGAAAATTTATAATACTTGGAAGGCTACATATATGCACATAAATCTCTCTGGACAAGAAAACAGAGTCTCCCTTTCTACAAATACTACTGCTACGCTATATGGAGTTGCCAAATTCCACATTAGGTATACCTACCTAGTCAATAATAAACCATGGCAAATACGGATATATGATGGATCGGTGCAAAACAAAAATAATGTCACATTGCCATTACCTATTTAAGTACAAATTGACAAATTACAGGAAAATCTGTGTCCACTATACCAGTTATTCCGATTAAGTAACTGTGATTTACTACATTATTAATACTTAATATTAAAATTGGACAAGCATTCCTTAGTAAAATTAATTAATTATATATCAAATTTAGATCCTCTCTTCGAATTCAGTATCAATGATGAAAAATCAAGCTTTTAAATCATGAAAGTGAAATAATTAATCACACAATTCTTTAATTATAAGGACAGCAATAAATATTTTTACATTAGATTAAGCGTTTGTAAATAGGTCTTGTGACTTACTACATCATTATAAAACTACACTGACTTCTTCCTAATGTCTGTCCACGCTCTCTTCTTATCTTCATAAACGAACTTCAATTCAGGAGTTTTCGCGGCGAATACAGATTTAGCAGTCTCTCTGTCCCAAATGACATTATCATAAAATTTTCTATGGCGGGGATTGAATTGTCCAGGACCAATTTTGTATGATGGTTCCTCTCCATCTCCTGCGATTCTCATGGGCTGTCTTATATCTTCAGGGTCTTCATACTGGTGAACCAGGGTCATTTCATTAACAGGAGCATTCATTTCTCTCGACAAAATTTCCTACACATCAAAGAAAGTTTAATCAGTTACGTTTAGGATTGAGAAATTGCCTTTGTATTTTGCATTCTTATCGTATTGGATTTGAATAGTGCAATAGTTAAGAAACGTCTAGCTAATGGCTGATGAATATTTTCAAAACTCGGCATGTAAAATGCTACACAAAAAACAGCGCAGAGAAAAGTTACAACCATAAGTAAAACAATTGACTTAGATTTTGCGCTAAAGTTAACACAAAGCGAAATGTTCTATGTGTTCACAGTACCAGTGTGCATGCAATTAGTACAACTATTACCTTCCACAGTGGAGGTAGTTCAGCCTTTCTAGGAAGTATAATAGGTTTTGGTGGATTATCTTGATAAGCCTTGAATCTCTTTAGGTAATGTTCCTCTTCATCTTTGGGAATTAAGCGAAAATCTGTTTCTTTAGCGTCATCTCCAATATCATACGGATTCTCTCTTTTTTGGCCGCGGTATACCATTTCAACAAAAAGATTTCCTCGCATGTTGTACTGCAAGTTTAAAAAATGATTAGATTACTTGGACAATAACTACCCCTTACCACTGTTTTCTTTGCCTTAACTAAAATATTGTCTGGGTTGATATAAATTGAAATGTAAGAGAAAAAAAATCTTTGCTTACTGGATACTCAATTACGTGAGGATGGACACTAACAATTCGGAAGAACGTGGGCTCGTTTGGGTACTTCTGTTCCAGAGTAGTTCGAGTTACCATTCGGCCTTTCCCAAAATTCTTCAGATTAAGTGCTATTTCCCAAAGCGGCTTGCCAAAACCCACCGCACGCCTGCCAAAATACACATTTGGCATGATCACCACCAGAAAGAGTGCTGTTAATTTAAATCGATGATAAAGACAGTGTGCGAGTTTAGCAAAAGAACTTTTATAAAGTTAAGAGTTTACTGTGATTACTATTTCCCCGAAGCTGATTTAAAAAGGGAAAAATATAAGCAAAGGCAAAATGTTGATCTTGTTGATTACAAAATGGAAATAGTTTGCTTGAATTGAATGCACGCCATTCCCGGACCTTTTATTCGGCGAGAGCAGAATATAGATCCATGTACATAAATACAACAGAAACAGTGAATTCGGCATTCAGCAAATGGTTCCTGCAATATGTAAAGTTGTAAATTACAACAATTCCGTAAAAACTTTACAAAAAGTGCAAAAGCAAACTTTAGGCAGGGATGCTATCAGAAAAGATTATGGTTAGCATTATCAGTATTTTAAAAAAATGAATAAATTGCTTACTTATCATCAGTTGTACGACGCGGTAGTCCCGGAAAAGTTTTAGCTCACAAATGGGAAGAAAATAAGAAAAAGTGGGCGCTATGCCCGACAGCCCGACTATTTAGGTTTAAAATTCTCAGTCCCTCTCCGAAACTATTACTATATTGTCACAGCATGGATTACGGCATTACGGATTACCGAATACATTACGCATTATACATTTTGCTAGTTCTTTATTGTAACACACACTTTTCCTTATTTAAAGTATTACTTCTATCTATTCTATAATCTATGACCTATTCTAATGTACACGTACAGTATTATCAATATCTACCCAATTATTTAAAGATGCTATACTATTGAAACCAGTAACGTTAACGCAACCACTTTTTTGCAGTAACAATAAAATGCTATTTTAAAAAATCGAAAGCATTTATTACACTATATATATATAACAAGTAAAGAAATTAGTTAAACGTATACTATTCACTACTCAGAATCGTCTTTTACTTCGGCCTTGACCTTTTCACGTTTCTCCACCTTGCATCGATCATTATTTAACATGCTTATCAATTCCGCATCATCTTCATCAGTTAGCTCGTCCGGACGAACTTCAATATTTCCATCAGGGAATATTTTAACTCTCTTGCCAACCGCAGTGGGAAGTTCTTCATCAATCGGCTCATCTATTTTCGGAATTTTGGTTGTAGGAGGCTTGTCAATTGCGTTTCTTGAAGCTAAAGTTAAAGCAAAAACAACATTTTAATCCAACACAGCACTACACTTCATAATTTAAGTAGCACGACATAAACACAAAAACGATTTAGCATAATATTACGCTATAATATTTACCAGTGGAAAAGTAAAAAACTAATGGCGGACATTTTCCATTGTGTAATGACAATTTTGAAATATTCTTCCATCCACCGGGATACTTTTTATTTATCCAGCGACTTATTTTAGCAATATTTTCGGTCAACTGTTCTCCAGACAAATTATCATGACCAACCTAAATGGAAAGTAAAACAACGTAATATACAATTAGATAATACTTTATACGTTTGAGTAGAAATTATAGATTATATCTTTATGTACTTCGTAACGTAACTTGCTGTTATCGCTTGTTTGTAAGTGTTTTTAAATTATAATTACCACAACAGTTGAGGTCTGGCCCTTGACAGAAAGATTCAATACTGTCTTCGTGAGTGCCTTCATAATTTGAGCTTGTAGGTCCAAATTCTTCCACTTCCTGCCGTTTATTTGAAGTGGGAATTTCTTGCTCTTGTAAAACTGTCTTCCCAGTACGGTAGGCAGACAATTGAAGATGGATCTTTCCGCAATAATTACGTCGGCACTTTTAGCTAGCATCCGTTTTGCTTCGTATGTTGAATACTCATCTTTGAACTGTTTGAGAGTCATTATTTGACGAATCTTCAAATCGCTGTCACCATCTGATGATCCTAATTCATCTCTTACTTTTCCCACGACGTGATCTGGGTCTGTTTCATTTTCGTCCTTTACAACAAGAAGTATATCTATAGCATCAATGGGGTGCGGTGAATTCGGTAAGCCAATATTGTAAAAATGATCGTGTCCCGACGGAGTCTTGAAGACAGTTATATCCATAAGAAGGCGGGTGGAATGATCCAAGAATATACTTTCGGATTTCTTTTTTTCATTGTACATCAACAGAGCCTTCACAGCCTTAGCTGTCTGAAAATTGGAAATATAAACAAAATAAACATTTAGATTTAGACTTCGTTTATAGGAAATTCTACCATTACAAAAATTCACAATCATCAACCCTGCCCCTGTGGAATTTATAATGATTATAGTTAAAAGATATATGTGGATTTAAATTTTTACCTGGTCTTTACTGAAATTTCTGGGAGGATCTTTCCCCATATTGCGTAACAATGAATAAGGTTCTAAAAACTGAAAAAGGTCAATCTCTGATACGCAATGCGGCTGGAACTTCTTGGAACTGGAAAGGCAAAGAACAATACACGTGTTGACTTTGAATAATGCCGCTTGTCTGTATCACACACATTGAAATAGACTAAGTTACAATAAAATACATACAAAACGTAGCACTTATAAGACATAATGGAAATTAGATATCCATGAATTGGTTTGGGAATTTTGTATTCTTGTCATTATTTTGAATGTTTTGTCATTTGTTAACAATATTTTAACTCAATTTTGGAAAAATTTTGGTAAACTATTTGTTAACTTTACCTAAAAATAGGATAAACTACTTTGAATCTCCAGTCCAGTATCCAGTGAGTGTTTAAAAATAATGGATTCCAACAATAAGCAGGTAAAATTTTGATTGAATCTGAGTTGTTTAGTACAAAATAATACCAAAATTACAAGAGACCAAAGCGCACGCAGTATAAGTCATAAGTCCTTATTCTCCTGATCACTGTGATTGACAATGATTGTTTTGCTTTGCAGGAAGATGAGAGTGTAATTGACAGCAATTGTCCAGTGTGTTCAGTTCCGGCGGAGAAGTCATGTGCAGCTTGCTCGTCTGTGTTTTATTGCTCCTTGGATCACCAAAGGTCTCACTGGAAAATTCATAAATCCACATGTTCGGCATTTACTGTGCAAGAAAGCCCGGAAATGGGACGCCACTTTGTGGCCACGAGGGATTTGAAAGCTGGATCTTTAGTTCTTAAAGAATTTCCTGTTTCTTTTGCACCTCAGTCTATTTTTCCTGAAGAGAGTTCTGTAAACATTCCGTCGTGTCTAGGATGCTGTTCTATCATGACGAATAATCCATCAAGAAGATGCTACAAATGTAAGTGGCCCCTCTGCTCTACACTATGTGAAAAGGTGATTTTAAAATATGTTAAAAATTACATTTTTACTGTCTGATTCATCATTAACATAACATTTGGGAAGAATATACAAAACTTTTATAAGGAATTCTCTTAATAGTACTGTACGTTACTGTTTTTACAGATTACTTACCATTCAGATAATGAATGCAAGATTTTTGCAAAGCGAAATGTGAAATATCCCCCTAAAGTTAAAAGCTATTACAAGGGGATTATGATTCTTCGCACTTGTCTTCAAAAGAACAAAAGCTCCAAAATATGGGAAGCACTTTTAGGATTGCAGCATGAATATGACTTACCAACTAACAGCGGAGGGCCCGCCTCCGTCACCGAACTCAAAGATTTTGCTGAAAAACAAATTAAAGAATTCAAAGTAGCTGATTTATGCGACAGTGACGATTGGGTCCGAATGTTATACGCAGTGAATATTAATGCGTTTGGTATAAATATGACACTGGATAATCGAATGGCGTATGTATACTTCTTTCTAGATTCTCCTACGTTATTAATATCATATATATGTAATAATGGCACAATTTAGTTAGGTACCTCTGCTAAATGCACTAAATAATAATTAAATTTTTGCTAATCTAGTGTTGGAGGATTCCTTTTTGCGAAAGCAAGCCTGTTTTCACATTCCTGTGCTCCGAATTGTTCCTGGGGAATTTCTTCTGTTCCACATTTAGATCTAAAAGTTAGGACAACAATAGACATTCAAAAAGGCGACCTGCTCACTATAGCGTACAATCAAATCTTTAACTTTACTGGAACGCATAATAGACAACAACGATTAAGAACAAACGCTGGCTTTGTCTGTAAATGTGTAAGATGTTTGGATCCTACTGAGTTAGGCAGCAATTCTTCGACTTGGATCTGCTCAAAATGCAATGAACCTACAATGATCTCAACAAATCCACTTCAATTGGATGCTGACTGGAAATGTAGTTCCTGTAAATTCGTTACGAATAGTGAAGAAATGATGTTTTATATTAGCTCATTGTACGGTTTAGTGGAAATCTGTGGAAAAGATGAGTCTGGTCTACTGCAACTTCGAAGATTAATAGCAGATAATTCTGGCATAAAATTACATCCACATCATTGGGTACTCACTGAGGCAGCTCGGAAAATTGTACAATATCTCGGAAATGAACGAAGTCTTGAATTCACAGACGAGGAACAAGCATTTTATATATTTTTATGCAAACGAATGTTAGGAGTCGCAGACCTTGTCTCGCCAGGCATTTCAAGAGAAAGAGGTAATTTTTACCCATATGCCCATATACTATATCATTGTAATTATATTATTAATTAGAATTATTGAGTCATCTTATTTTTTTCCACATTTTATTATTTATTCTTATAGTTAAGCGGGCCCTTAGGTAATATTGTGCCCGCATAGCATAACGTTAACTTGTCCGCTCCGCTCACCCTTATTTGTTTATTATCTTATGTACTCAATAACTTACATAATAAACCGAAGTAAGGTGGGCATTTAAAATACATATGATTTGCAGAATTTTATTTGTCGGTGTCTATTTTTTCAGCTCAGTTGCAGCACTTCCTGGCTAAAGAAATGCTAAGAAAAGCCGAAAAAGATGTTGCTAGCGGCAAAATAAGTTGTGATAAATTTCAAGACAATGTGAAAACCATCATAATTCTACTGCAGGGCTCCTACAATTTTTTTAAAACAGATAATTCTGATTTTGCCAATGGCAAGTTAGGGCCTATTGGAACACTTCTGTTAGACCAGTTAAATAGAGTCAAGACTTTACAGCAAAAGAATTCTACGTAATAAAGAAACTATTTTGGTTGTAGTAGTATAGTAGAACTGTTTAGTCCTTTTGTGTTAGATTTAAGTTGTATTTATGCATGACATGATATACTCAATTTTTGTGATAAATAAAATCCTAAAAGTTCCGATGACTACAATGAATGAGTTTATTTTCCAAAGACTACACAATGTTAGTAAATGATGCAAATTGTAGAAATCTGCTTTTCATATAATTATAATAACGTTAATGTAATAATTTAAAAAATGATTTAAAATGCGCAAGAAATATGAAAAATAATATTACAATGTAATCTTGTTAAAACTATTTTAGCACCTGAAGATAGTCATTTTATAGGATCTGAACTCCGGATTGGGGATGGTGATACAAATAACGACGAATGTTGTAATTTTATGACTTCATTTCCATATGATGTAACATTAGGATATAAATACCGAGCAAATATTTCGCAACAATTCATAATATTAAATTCAGACTTTAATACGTCAAATAGAGGCGGTTTATGAGAGTGAATGCTGCTTGGTGTACTGACAATTATTTTAGTATCCAATTTGTCCATTTTCTTTCTTGATCCTATAATTATTGTTTCATATGGCTGCTTTTTATTGTCTGAATCAAATGGACAAATGGGAACTCCGCTCGTTGTAACCTGATCCAAAAGAGAACTATTTACACACGAAGGAAGAGTATCTTTGGTACACATGAGTAACACAATTAATTGAATTAATTAATTTTATACTAAATAATACAAAATTCTCACTTTAAGCCAATACCAAGTTGCTACGTAGGTGACGTTCCATGTGGGAAAAATTTCGTTAATTAGTTTATTTTGAATTGAGGACGAATTTGTGCACCAAACGACAATCAAGGCTTCTTGGTTAGAAATATTTTCAATTGGAATTTTAGTTATCATGGAGGTGTCCAACATGTGGTATCTATTACATGTAAATATTAAATATAATGCTTATAATATTATAAAATATTTGAATAGTACAGTACATTAGGTAATGGATAAGGGGGTAAGGTAAATTATATAAAGACCAATGGTGAAATCACATAATACCGTTTGCTCTGTTTACTATTTACAGTCTGCTGTGAGATTGCGACTTGCAACGCGACATGCGTTTACATGCTTACATGTGAATACATGTAAGCATGTAAACACATGTGCAAACATTTACATAGGTGATGTGATATGTATTATGGAAGTATGAAACAAGGAGGCAAAGAACCTTACCCAGAGTCTGAGTATTTTCGTTTTCTTCTTACGAACTTATTCCACCATGGAGGATCCAGAACTACTAAATCGAATTTTCCATCTTTAACTATTTCGAGGACGTCCCCATTGTGGAATCGACACTTTTCAGGGAAAACAAAAGAACAGCTTTTCACTTCTTCCACAACCCCAAATTCTTTGTTATTTCCCCCATTAAATTTTCCAAACTCAAAATCTTTAAATTGTGTGTAAAACTCCTTTGCTGTTTTTATAGCCATATCATTGTGATTATAATTGTCAAATATTTTTGACTTTTCCAAAGTATTCCAATTACTCAATATTTCTTCTGCTAGTGACTTGACTAGTTTTGAAGTTTCACTTACACACTTAGGTATTTTTGTCTTGAAAGGAGTATGTATTGCAAATAGATTTGGATTCAGTTGGAGTTTTTGGCCTTCTTCAGTTTCAATCTCTATGTCATGTGAAATTATCCATCCTTTTTCTGATCTCAATAGAATTGACATATTGTATAACTTAAGATACTAATAAGAAACTCGAAAGTAAGTGTGAAATCTGTTTATAATATGTACCAAAATTCCAATTCGCCGCATACGTGCCTAATGCCTACATACTTACAATTGATTCTACTGACTCGAAAAATTAATATAACAGTAGTTTACCAGTAGGTATTTTAGCAGTTATTAAGTGGATACACCTCTTGCCGATGTTTCCGGTACATAATTGGACACTATACTAGCACTATGTAACTGTTTAAATGAATTAAGTATAGTAAAATAAAGCTGATGAGAAACAAGTAACTATCTATTTGCTACTACACTGAAATCCTTCAAAGTTTATCAGATGAGCGCCACGAGAACTACGAAAAGTAAAAACACTTATTTATACACAAGCAAGACAAGGATTCCTCTGTATCTGCTTTTGCCTGTCCATACGAATCGGTGTTGCATTTGCATTCCTTTACTACGACTGGGCTTTTCATTCGGGGATTAATATTGTGTACACTTAAAAAACTTAGGGTGTAATTTCGTAAGGCAGTTACTACTAGAACGGGTATGAATTTGGCAGTACGACCTAATTTTCTTCTGAGAATTAATATATTAGGTTTCTCAAACAAAGGCTTTGAAATTGCAAGTCAGCATAGCATAGACTACACAGTTGTGTAGATTACCTATGTGCAGCCACAATTAGTTTAAGTTGATTAGAATGGAATGCGGAAATCAATAAAATATTATACGATGAGAAATGAAATTAATTGACAATGACTTGTGAGTCCTTTTGAGAAAAAGAGTTTCTTTTGAGTGGATGAATGCACATTATGTATATGTACATAATATGTATTTTATTTTTTTACAATATTCGTATGAGCATCTAAAAATATTTATTTTACAAAATATCAGTTTCTAAAATTATCGTCAGTCTAAAAGGAAGTATAAACAATCATTGTCATTGTCATCGCTGTAAATAGAGTAAATAGCAAAGCTGATGGGACAACTCTTGTGCTAGCTGCTGTAGAATCGTCGCCAGAAGTATCAATTTCATTATTGGATTCATCTTGTGATAGGGCATAGTTAATTGTCTTTAGCAATGGATTTTTTCGACCGCAAGCTCCCCGGAAGTCATCGGTATCTATCGACCATATCATGGCACCCTTCAGTCCTTTTGCCAGCAAAAAGGTCACCTGCGATACAACAATTTACTTTTAAACTTGCAACTCAGTTTTTAAATTGGTGGTATCAGTAGTATATATCCCTAGGACTTACTTTTTCGTGAATACTATCTGGGTTATCAAATCCAACCCATTTGGCACCATTTCGCATGTAGGGCACTCTAGCTATTTTATCCCAGTAGATTTTCCAATCACCTCTGTCGGACACAAGTTCTCTGCAAATCTAGATATAAACGACAAATCATTTTACTATGTAGACTCTAAACTGGTTATTAACGCTCTTGACATTGGTAAGGTATTATTGCTACTGTCCACTTCCACTAAACAGACAAATACATACATAAGTACTATATTACATGATTAACATAGATTAGAATGCATTCACATACCTCGTTGTATCCTAAAAAGCCATCTTCTTTGGTGAAAGGTCCCTGAAATCCCTTCTCTTCGGCTATTTTCTGTAAACCAGAGCCAGGAGCATCAGGATCCTCTAGGAGAAAGGTTCGTCCGTAAAAGGGTAGCCCCAGTACAATTTTATAAGCAGGCACTCCATGCGACAGAAATAAATTTATAGAGGATTCAATGCTTCCTTCCCCCAATGGCGCAAATAGTGGTGCATTATGTGAAGTAATTTTTTCCCATGCTCCATGATAGTCATAACACATAATATGAACATGATCGAGCAATCTTGACAATTCTTTCAATTCGTAACCCTCGTCAACTGTGCTTTTAGCCGGACCAAAAGCGGCTGTCAGCATTAATCCATATTTGTCAAACTTCTCGCGTAATTCCTGAAATTCCATAAATTTATAATTTTTAATACGCATACTATGTATAAGATACTAACTTAAAATGTATATCAAATCAATATGGACATACTTTCAATTAAATAAGATATACGACTGCAATTCAACTATTGTGCAGTGTGTAATAATTAATTAGCAGTACTGACTTCTGTTTTTCTTAAATTATAAGTATAAACTTTGCATAGCAGTGCCAGTAAGTCTTAACGAATGCCTCCTGAATACACGAACCTACTGAAGTATGAAATAGCAGAATAAATTGCTAATGACAATGGCAATGAAGGCGGTATGGAAAGCTAATCGTATAAGATTCTACATTCTTACTTATGAAATTTCTATAATAAAAAGTTTCTGTTATCATTAAATTAACATCAATAACATTATAAACTTACACACTTTACATTATTATCTTCCTAATTGCTTACGTATACGTGGATAAGCTATCCCATAAATTACATTAATTGCCCAGTTATTGCTATCTCCAATTCATTATTCATGTCTTGCGAATGTTATACCTACAGTAGCTGTTCTACGAAATAGCCAGCAATTGCTCTTAAAGCGTAAGTAATATCGCAGATATGTTTTAACTGGTCTTACATTTATGTAGATGCCTAGAGTACCTACCTACTTTTATTTGAAGATGTAACGATATTCTGCTCGCTTGTAAATTGAAAGTTCTGTAATGCATTTTTCAATATATATGACATACTGTGTAGTTTAATTTATAGAGAGGATATTATGCGGTGGGATTTGGTAATGACTTATGTGCACAAATAATGATATCACATTTTTGTATATAATGAATATATTTATCACATTTAAGAGGCAATAAATCCAATCTCACCTGAACAAGTATAGTGAAATGGCGTTTGTCTTCCGGTTTTCCTCCTCGGCTGCCAGGAAATTCCCAGTCCAAATCAAGTCCATCAAAGGAATATTTTCTACATATAAACATTAATATTAACAATGCAGTTGCTAACTTAATTAAATATTATATGTTTTACTTTTTAACACTAGTGACTGTAGTGACTATTAAAGCTCCATTGGAAAGAGACACATAGCTTAATCTATTTTAAATAGTAATTAATGGATAAAAGTCATGATTACCTCACTAAATCCAACGCAGATTGCACGAATGTTTCTCTGTTTTTGGAATCGGCAACCATTTCAGAATATTTCTTAGACCCTTCGTTCCACCCACCAACTGCTAAAAGTACTTTTAGGTGGGGATGCTTTCTTTTCAATTTGTTAAATTCTCTGTACCAATCTGAAACACAAATGAGTGATCATTAGCTTATCATGTAGTAGCAGAGGAATGTGTACTGTATTAGCTAATATTCAGTTACCTCTTCCACCCCCACTCTTTTCTTCATGCAAATCTAACCATGGGTCCAAAGGTTTCATTACAAAGGTTAAATTGTCAAGTCCAGCAAAACTATAAATAAGATGAGTGCAGAGAGATGCATCAATGTTCTCCAAGTCAAACTTCCCATCTTCATGGGTCCTGTATGTCGCCCACGTCCCCACATAACAAACAACTACTTTGCTATGAGAATGTACATCTGTTGAAACAAAGATATTCAGTATCAGTATGTCTATTCTGCAACAATGATATCTTTTAATTAATACTTGATAAATACTATACACTTACTTGCTTCAGATTCATTTCCAAGAAATGTCAAGTTCAAATGCGCTAGTTCTTCTTCTTGTGCCATCATTGTACTGATATCGTTTTCAATTTCTCTGGAAAAAGCTTGAGCACAGAGAACTACTATTAAATATGCACGAAGGAAAATTCCATGCCTGCAAAAATAACAAATAAAATTAACACACTATGATATGCTTCAAGTTTCAAGTAACAAACTGAAGTATTGCATTGGTAAGTAATAATTTTGTCCCTATTGTATCTGTAATTATGTGACATTATTTCATGTACAGTTTCATTCATACGTACAACAAAATTAGACATGACTAATTATCTCCTTGACCAACCTATTGATAACCCATTGCATTTATAAATAATAATTACATAACACCTCATATCATAAGGCGACATAGATATCTAGTAAAGTTTGCTAATTTCATTCTGATTTTAAAGTTGAAATTATCCTGGACTAAATGTTTGTCTTTTTCAGCAAAATCCTTGTATTTAGGATACATAGTATATTATTAAGGGACACATGCTTTTCTATTCTAATGAGCCTTGTATTTTATGTAAACTTACTTTACATTATATATCTACATCATTAATTGCATTCATTAAGTTTTATATTCTATGCGAGAGGTGAACTTCTGCTTACCTAGATGCGGTTATACAAATATAACATTTCACGCATGTTCTCAGAAGCAATAATAAGTAGTTTCCATCGAATACTATTATATGATAGAGGAAAACGAAAGTAGGAAAAACTTGTTCTGAGATATGACAAAGTCATTATGACTTGACGATTAGACTACCGGTCCTCCTTAACCTAACGAAATGCAGAATTTCTATTCAATCAATACCGTGTGCACGATTATGAATACGTGTATGCATTTCAATTTTAAGAGCTTGAATGGAAGTCCTCAAATAAATATACTATACTTGGTAGCTCACATATATAAGTTCCTATATACCCACCTAATATATGCAATAGGATCATTGTTGAAGTAGTTTAATATAGGCAAAAAGGTTAATTATTCAGTGTTTTGTTGCATACATAGAAGATTCGTACAGTAAAACGTGTCCCTATAATTCTGCAGCTTGTCATACCTTCATAGGTACATATAGAGCAGCATCCAACATTGTTGGAATTGCTGAACTTTGTTTGTTAAATTATTGTTTCTAGCAAAATGTCCATATTTACATGTAGAATCGTAAATACAAATATTGGATATAAAGATCGGGAACTTAGCATTACCTTAATTTTATCCGAAACATTTTTAAAGAGACCAGTTTCTATTTGAGTATCACAGCAACACCACACTAACTCATGTAGTTGAATGCCCAGTTCAGTTCCTGTTGTTGATATTTAAATCAGAGTCCAATGTCAGGTCACCTTGTTATTTGTGTACCAAAATGGCGTACTTATTCACTATTGGAATCTGAAAGAAAAACAATTCACTTATAAGCATCCACCATATTATTATGTACACGAAACACTTTTAGTCAACAAATATCTTGGATTAATAGGAAGATTTTATCCAGGTAGCGAATGCGACTACCTGCCTGTATGAGCTATAGTCAGTCAGTAAGGATATGTAATTAATGAGTAATAAACGCATCAAAAATTGATTAGAGTACACACCTCTATTTAATTGATGTCGTGTACACAACGCGTGTGTGTGATTTGATATACGTCACGCTATGTTTTCAATGCAAATTTTTATGAATTTTTTGTTATAAAATAAAAAACAATAGTAACTAAAAGGAAATTGTTTAGTACATACAGTAGCTGTTTGCTAAAGCTGAGAAACTTATACAAACCCAAGCGACAACTCATCTCAAGTGGGACTCAAATTGAAACTTCATTCTAGTTAGTAAGATGAGGATGAGACACTCTGAACTGAATGTGCGTATAAGTGTGGTCTCAGACTCTAACAGCAAAACGACTGACATTATTGTGCTAAAATGTCAATCTGACTGCACATTTAGGGATCGCCAAGCGACTCGTAAATGGTAAAGTGAAAGTTAAAAATGGTTGACTCACAATTATAATATAATGATGCTGCCAACAATGAAGATGAGCTCTTCACGATGGCAAAAATGGAATTGGCGCTTTGGCTACGTGTGCACTACACTGTGAGTAAAACACTGATATTAAAACAGTAATTTACCTACATTACTTATGAATGCTACTCTCATGCATGGTTTAATGTGACTGTAGAATTAATAAAGAAAAAATAATTTTGAGGTAAATGTTAAGAAAATCGAAAACCACCTACCTAATATCTTGTGTTGCAAACTGTCGTCTAAGAAAAACGCTTTGCTCCAATGCGGACACTTTTTAACAATGGATTCTATCTTCTATCTTAAGGAGCTCATTGTTCAGTTTCTAACTTGCGCCTAACGATTAAGCTATGGATTAGACCACACAACTATTTTATTTCATGTTCCTTGTTGTAGTGAACTAAACGTAAAATGTGTTGTTCATCCGTATTTACCTAGAATAGTCAAATGCGTTATGCCCTTTTACTACTTACTTAAATAGGTAAGTAGCTACCTATTCACCTATGCTAATTTTTTGACTATTCAAAACCTTTACCTGTTTACCTTTTGTATGTTATTTTAAGATTTCCAAGAAAACGTGAAATGACTAAGACGGAATCATACAACAATTTTCCACTTACTTACTAGGTCGTTATATCGTATATAGTAACTCCATATAGTAATATATACTATACGTACATTCCCAATCTGAATGCTCATTTAATAATGATGGTCAATTTTTGTTAGGGGAGCTGGGTTTTGAGCTGCTACGCTGGCTCCATTTTGTATTGGGTGGTTTTGTGCTTGGCTGCTAATTTACTTTGTAACTTCTAACTTCAAATATTTAGGTATTTAATAGTTTACACTAAATAGAATATAGTAAACTATATAACTTATAGTATGGTATAGCGTAGGTAGTTTAGTTACGTAGTATTTTACGAAACAAGGTATTTAAATTGAACTTGTATCTACATATATAAAAATACAAATAAGTTTGTATTCGATGGTATGATAACTAAGGTATCTATTTTACACAACATTTACTTACGTTATGCTAAGTAGAAATGTAAAGCAATTTCATTACATATTGTATTGTAGGGTACGAAAGCTGAAAGGTGCAATTTGCCAAGCCATAAGCAACTTTTAGTAGGTGAAATGGATGACCTTCATGGAGCTCATAAGGCTTGTACATCCCTTGCCTCTTTGCTTCTACAAGATTGTAAAAAATATATAAGCCAGTTTTTACAGTGGAATGGACATTGTGCAGCATTGTGAGCCCAAGTGCCTACTATAAGTAGCCGATGCGATGGCTGTACAGTTGGACAATGTCGTTTACTATAGATGCTCTTATAATATAAGTTGCGAAAACAAAACAAGAGAATGAAAAGGCATTTTATATACCATGACTCACTTCTTCTGTTCTACAGTTGTACGTAATACTTATTTATATAGGGTATGTAAAGGAACCACTATATAGGTATGATATCAACATAAAAAAGGGCAGTGCAGTTTTGCATATTTCAATCTATACTATTACTCATTGTTGAATTATGTTGCATGATCTGCCTGAATGTGAAGCACAAGGCATATTAAATATATTTTTATTCGAACCAGATATACTATACGTACTTTCGTTACCATTATAATAGTCATCCCTTTATAGTAAAAGGCAATCAGCAATCACATCGTTAGTTCGTTCATGCCCAGACTCATAACAATTCGAATCATTCAGCCACTGCACTGTCAGATATGCATGTAGCTTAAACGACTTAATCTGATCTGCTGTATTTAGTCGAGTTTATATAAAAGCAACCACACCCGAAGCACAATTCGTCATTCGCTTGACGTAGGCATCAAAGAATTCAATGCATTTTCATGTCAACATTATTTTTATTTAATAGTACTATTAGTAGCATTATTGTAAACTGACTTTTATAGCTAATTTAATACATATTTATGTATATGCAGGTAATAATTTTTCTCGAATAAATGTGACCGCTCTTTGGCATATTGAAATCAAAATCAGAGGTAAGAAATGCATATCCTGCAGCTAGCAATTACTTTGTTACATTTATATTGTTCAACTTTTCTTTTCTTGTTATCTAATCCTGAAAATGAACGTAAACTTGTAAATTACGATTTGTTGATTGTCTTTATGGGAAGCTTAGCTTTGCTGAACTGAGCTAAAATCACATCTAGAGGTTGTCGTCACCGAGGAATTTACATATGAATAACCTTGTATTGAAGATTACTCCATATTTGCAATCTGATAAAAATATATTCACCTGAACCTGTCATAATAGTGTACAATAGTTCAAACGTGAGCAAGTGGAAGTCTATATAACAGCATACATATTATAGATACCGCATATTGCTATTGTGAGCACTCATGAGTAAGAGATTCTAAGTATATTCCCCTTTCAAGTCACATACCTGCATACTGCATACTTAAGTATATCTGTATAAATAATTACGATTTTTACTCTCTCTCCCATGTCAAACCGTATCTGTGCTTCATCAATCTGAATCATTAAAGGAATTTCCTTTTTTTACGAATAATATGAATAGCATTTCATTGTTTTGACATTACTTGGTTAAGTAAAGAGGAGTAAATATTTGCAATTCAGTTATATAATTACTATTTTGATTTCCATGTCTCTTTATGTAACTGCTTACAATTCTGAGCAGTAATTACATACATAGCTAATTGGCCATAACAGCAATTAGTTGTCGACGAAGCTTAAAGATATCTGTATATATAGTAGAGTTTTTTTACTTTTACTTACACTACACTGCATTCAATATAATACTTGTAGTATACTATAAATTATAAAATTATATAAAATTACCATACTGCATTCAATAACCTCCTGAGATATTGCAATTACGTGGCACTAAAATTCTTTTAATGATATAATAACGTGCGAGTAATACTATTAAAAATTCAATGCAAATGCAATAATGCAAATGTCAGGGAATTTATAGAATTACTAATTCAAGGTATGCTTACATTAATTTATTTTATTCTCAGCTACCTTGAGCAGCTTGTTCTATAAATATCTACAAATTAATTAACAATATATTGTGGCTACCATCTCTTACTGTAGTCTATAGTAAAAAGGCATCTGCTAATTATGTAACTCAGAAGTCAGTACCTCAAGGTAATTGTAATCGAAATACATACTATAGGTACATACTTATTTAGTTAAAAAATCCATTCATATTAATATTTTAAATGTTCCATTTATTATATTTTGAAATCGTAGGTATGCATGTAAAAGATTATACAAAAAATTCTCGTTAGTATGTATGCATGTTAACTTATCTACTGGGTTAATTGTACTCACAAGAGTGTTTTGTGGAATTAATATTTAATTATTTATCTAGTTTTGCTCGGTTTTAATTTTCATAACCTCGTTAACACATAGTACTGCAAATCGTATAAAGGACGGAGTCAAAAGGAACTTCCAGTAAAAATAAATATTAGGCGTAAAGATAGTAAACTCTTGACATTGGCACCAATAAGTGTCATAAAATCATGGGTTAGTTTTGGTATGCTTGGGTAACTGAATAGGAAACAGAGAACATAATTTTCCGTTTTCTCAAGACAAAATAGCTATAGTAGTTCATTTATTTTTGCGATTCTGATCATTAGTTGTTAATTACACAGTTTACGTGGTGGGATATGGTATGGTCAATGATGCAATTGCAGTATTGACCATATGTAAATATTCATGAGCTTTTACTTTGTTAACCTTGTTGTAAAAAACTTTAAAATGTCATTTGCGGAGGTTGAAATCTGCAACCTAAAACATAGACTCTTTAATGTGAATTAAATAGCTTGTCAAGTTGAGACAACAAGACAGAATATTGGAAAGCTCTTGAGAAGTTTAGCATTGAGCGATTGCTAATGAATAAGTAATGAAATATTGTGAACCTGAGTTTTAAAGAACTGAAACTGGATTTGCATTTCCATATTTGCATCTCAATAATACTATGAGCATTTGAGAATTGCGAGGGTTGTGCATGTTAAATTTGTAATTCAGCTGAAAAGGATAAACACAAGTGAACCACTAAATGCCTTGCCTTGTCGTGTGCTCCTCATCATAGCAAAGGATAGTAAGGTGTGAATGGTCAATGTAAAATGTAAACATAAACATATAAAATTCTTTGCTCCAACAATAACAGAATAACAACGACTACATCAGCATTCCGTACAGAATGCCACAACTAACACAGCACAATGCAGTAGGAAACAAAGAAATAATTAAGGTAAGGCAGTGGCATTGTTGTGAAGAATTTAGCGTAGGAGTTTCATACAAATTGAGTCTATAGTGCTATGTGTTTATACACTATTAGATAATGCAATGAATATACATGTATTAATATATTGGCATTGACATATTAAGGTGTATCTACTGCTTCATAAACTAACAACAAGCTCTGTTACTTCTGCAAAGGTAACCAGTGCCAGTGAATCTGTCCACAAAGCATTTCCCCATTTTGTATACACAATGGAACAACAATTACCGCTATTTGAGGCTTCGCCTTAAAATACCGACCAGGTAGATGCTTTGGCTTGACTTCACTTACTGATTCATGATAAATGGTTGGAGTCACTATATGGAAATGAAATGAATAGAATCTTAGAATCCGTCCACGCGGTAGTTACTTCTTAAATACACATATAATATCTACTAAATGAAATTACCGTGGACTGTGGGCAAGAAATAAAACAGTAACTTGTTTCACTACCTATGCATATATCATATGATGTAAAAGTGCCTATATAGTTCAGTATGCTGTTCTTATAATGTCGAACAGATAGTCTCTCTATGGTCGAAAGGTCAATCTATTCTAATATTTAGTATCTGCATAGGTAATATCATTTGTTGTACCGTAAGGCGCACTTTGTAACTATCGCAAACATAAGTACATGAAATCAATACATTTTAAAATTACAGTATCTGCAATATCGATGTATCAATGGATGTACCTACTATTTATGCACTGTGTCGTGTTATTGTCAGTATTCACTCCAAAAAACAGATTCCTATTCCATTGAGAAAGTAGCATTTACATTCAACATTTACATTTTACTTCTAAAATCTACTTTTATGTTCATAGGACAATATATTATCATTGACCAGCGAATGTGCCCAGATTGTGTATCAATTAGTAACCATTTAAGTATTAGACAGAATATTTTGCATTTTGCATACGTACCATAGATAAAATATTATGTGCGAATCGGAATGTAACCTACATGAAAGCAATTAGGCTACTCTAAAACAAAGGTATTCTCCATTATGATTGAATGAACATATTGTTTGACAGAGAGAAGCATTATCTTTGCGTTGGCTAAGGGAGTGAACCAAGTCCACTTCTGAAACAAATATTCCTTAAATTTTGGCGTCTGCCAAAAGACATCATCCAATCTGAATAGCGGACACTTGGCTGCATAGTATGCATATAAATAATTAGAATTCTGTTAGATCAACATTCCAATTCCAACCTTTGCTCGTACGTATTTGGTGTACACCAAATTGGATATCATACCTGTTTGGCGTGTATGATGGTTAGAATTTTCAATTCCAAGCGAATACCTAAATACTAAATATGAGATCATGGCTATCATTTAAGGATGACTAATACTGATAATATTTAAACCATCTGTAATATAACTACCAGATACGATATATATACATATTACGCTTCAATGGACATTGCATTTGCATTGTGGTCACTGAATAATTCTCACATAAGTATCAGTTGAAACCAAATGATCTCTTTGGGAGTGATCTGCTAGACTTCACTGTCTGTACTGTTCTTTATGCAGTGCAATGAATGCATCCTACGGTGTCCATTACCATATTCCCTTTTCAGACAAATTGACTTTTATTAAAATGAGAATTTTCTTGGGTCACCGCTTACATAGATACTAGATAAAGTTACTTTTGTGTTCTAAGGTACCACCTCCCAACACATTCTGTTTCATTGATATTCTGAAGTAATATTTCCTAGGTATCTTTATGTTAATAATATTTAAGGTGCAGTTTGAGAAGAATTTTACATGTAGGTGTATCCTGTACCATGCCGATCTATTTCAGATCTTTTATAGCTTCCAGAGTTACTCGATATCGCACATTTCTCAGAAATCTGAAAATCAAAATGTTCACAGGGATAAAATGTGAGAATGTGCTAAACGGTCGACACGGTAAGCTCGACGAATCGACCTTACACAATGCAACCGATTGCAATCTCTACATAAGAATATCATGTGGCTGTAAAATGATAGGTACATACATATTTATAGTTACATATATTTATGCAATATTTTAATGTATGTAAAACGCATACATTGTAATAAAATTTATTTCTGATTTCCTCGAAACGGAAGTTCAGGGACTGCTGACGTATTTCGTGAATTCCTTCAGCAACTACACCCTACCCGTCTGTATCCTCCGTGTTGAACGTTTGAGTGGAATTACTAACATTGAGTAGAGTATGTTGCCCACGAATATTATGTACTACTTACAAGTATAATAAGTTACCGAAGACCGATACACGTTTTATTATCATTGAATCATTAGACACTTGTTTCCCAAAGCTCAGAAGTTTTGTAGGTAAGGCTATGTAGTATGTACGTAAGATATATTATGAAATTATTATATAGTCAGGTTTTTGACCTTAAACACTTAAGACTGGGTTCGCTTATGGTTATCTATGCGTTACCAAGTTGTAAACAGTCAACTGTGTCCGTCAACTTGCATTCCAGTTTGCCTTGCCATTGCATTGCATGTACTATGCTCTTTCATACATGAACTTTCCCATTTTGTATTCACACATTTTGCCTTAAGCATTTATTACTATTTTGATTTCGACTTACAAAGACCTAACCTTCCTTTACAGGCATTAACGTGTAGTGTTTCTTTGTCGTGAAGTGATGACTGCACTGAACTTTAAATTGGATAACAACATACATACTTGTACATTTTATACATACTTAAACCCAAGAATTGAGTCAAACAAGTTGATTTTAATTCTGACAAGCACAAAAACAAAATGTAGTGATAATAGTATACTATTTGTAAGCCCTTTGTACCAGAATGAAAAATAAGGACTGTGGTAACCAATATAGAACTTGTATAAAACGTGACAGAGAAGCTGTACTATATGGGGATACTACATAGTTACAACAAACATATTTTTTGGTGTGTGTAATGTAAATATTTGAAAAAATTGAAGCAAAATGGAATCATTTGCTCGGGTCGTGATCAAATTATGTACTGCCTTGAACTGTTTGTTTATTTCTCTAGAGGCATAAGAAACTGGAAATGTATTTTGAGTGACCACAAGAATATCAATACACCTTATGCTGTAAGGTCACAACTATTATAAATTTTGTGTAGTTACTTACTGAAGTAGCTCATGAATCTTTCCATGTCCATGTCCCATGTACATATACCTTAGCAGAGTAGTAGAGGCTTTTCAGCTTTCTGTACATATAGTAGTACGTGCATGTAAGAAGCCAAGCTAAGATTTGTAGCGTTTCAACTTCCTATATCAACCGAATAACTTTTTAAGCAACGGTTTTCTTAAATTATTCATTGCAGTTATTGCGAATGTACCTAGCAAGAGTGGGTAGAGGATAGTTGATAATATGGTTAGCTGTGTCTGTGTGGCTTGTCTATAGCGCAGCATAGGTAGGTATTTTTGCTTAGGTAAGCACATTTGATACATACAGGTACTGGTACTAAGGTAATAGCTTAAAGGTTTAAAGCTCTTAATCCAAGAATCGAATAACCAAAAGAACAAACTTAAAAATTGTAAGCAAAATACTTATAATATTATGCAATATGTATTGTAGTTAGAAAAGATTGAAGCTACTTGTACGATTTAATTTGGACGGAAACTCCACTAGGAATCCGCATACTAAAATGATATTAATGATGTGGAAAGAGTTGCTACCTAAGTATAGTCAATAGTATACTGTTGGTACGTGCCAAATAATATGTAACATCTTGGAAGCAGGAGGAATGGATTTTATTTTCCTTTTACATTGCGGAACTAAAATCTCAAAGAAAGAAATGGAAGAGATTGGTTAAACCTTACTCTGCAAAATTTAGACTTTGTAGAAGAGCATGGATTTATTCCCATAAGGAATCTTTCCCGCGGCAACTGCAGCATGTAATATGTATTTTCATTGGAAACAAGATATTGCTACATATGGAACTGCAAATGTAATTGTAAATAACAAGAAATGGAGTTTATCTCGGGATAAGAAAATAGCCCGAGAGTGTATTATTGTCCTCGTTCTTCTCTTGTATATGTACTTGTAGAGTAATGAACTAAATAATATCTCAATTGTATTTGTCGGACAACCGAGAAAGTCAGAGGGAAAGAAGCCATGAAATTTAAGAGCATTGGCTTCCTAAGAAAGTGTTTCTACAATAATATGTATCTCTATTATTTCTGTCCAACGTCTGCCTTCATTCGGGCTTGCATTAAACAGAGCATTATACACACTACTGTTTCCTATTTGTACATAGCAGACGAGACTGGCTCTGAAATAAATATATCTATTATACTACAGAGTACACTAAATAAGTACGGATAGAGATACTAGAGCACTACTATATGTACATTCTCCTACTTTTATTTATCGATCCGAATTTCAGACTTGCTGTACTCATAAGTACATATTACGCATGGGCATCTTATACAGCCTACCTTATGTTCTCATCCTTACTCAGTTCTCTAGTACTACATCGCAGATACACTTCTCTATATATTTGCCTTCCTACTCCCGTGTAAATATCTAGAGCAGAAAAATAGAGAAATCGTATTAGGTAACTTGTAACTTTGACGTTTCTGTTTAGTCTACTAGTTCAACAGTCGCAGATTAATCTGCTTTCACTGATTTCGCGTTAACCATTTTATACTATACATAAGGGCAATTTGCAGCCACACTTCTGTGAACTTTTGAATTCGTGTCCACTTGGAGTCAACTAGTGTTGTGTCACTGCAACCAGCTAACAACAGTTATGTGATTCAATCATATTCAATACGTGTGAAACAATCTTGGCCTACTTATTTATGTTTTTCCAATTGTAATAAATTCAACTGCAAGCTATTAACATCTATAGCTACTAATCATCAGAGGTATGTCATTTATTTATTGCTTTTGCAATTAGAAAATCCTCAACTGGTAATCGTTCTAATTTTTATGTCCACAATTAATTTATGATCCAATATCACATCACATTCCCAATCTAATTACGCACTGTCTCTACAATTTTACTGTCACAGTAGATTATGCACGTTCATAAATAGAATAAAATCACATATTAAACATGTTTATGATTACTAAATACAAATATTTATTAGCTACCTTTAAGGATACCTTTAAGCATATCCAAAATAGCAGCCTTATATATATAGTTATAGTACGTTAGTAGATATTGTTTGATTACACTCAACTCACATAAAGTTTTAATGTTATCTCAAGGTTTCGAGATAAGTTCTAGCTGTCTACTAACCACTGTTATGGATAAGTTGATGTAATCTAACTAGATTTAACTCTCATATTCTACCATGTCGCTGTAGGTGCTATTAACAGACACTTCAATAAATATGTGACACCGTTACCGCTATCCAATCCATGTATTTACAATTTAT
Organism: Tomocerus mixtus; assembly: GCA_034694165.1. Lineage (NCBI taxonomy): Eukaryota > Metazoa > Arthropoda > Collembola > Entomobryomorpha > Tomoceridae > Tomocerus > Tomocerus mixtus. The sequence continues at coordinate 37,921 of JAQFYC010000513.1, forward strand.
TGTTTAAACGAGCTATGGTACCTAGTACCTATCTACTTATATTTCTTAGTATGAGAAAGGGCATACAAAAACACTAACTAACTTACAATTAGAGAGGTTTCTTTTATTTTTCTCTGTCTGTGTGGTAATAAACTGCACAAATTCTCAGAATGAATGCAGTTTGCTAGTAGTGCAAGTACAAGCGTGTACTACTACATATTAGTATATATATCTGTAAATAGTAGTAACTTTTTTATTAATTATAATAAGGTTCACCGTAACGTTTAGGATAAAGTTTATGAGGCTTTAATTATTTCATACTCCGACAAAAATGGAAAATGATTGCATTTTAATTGTGTAATTATTTAAAGCTCTCAAATAATATCCTGTCTAGATTTCCAATAAAGTGGAGAGCAGCAAATAGAAATGCAAGTAGAATGTATTGAGCACATAAATTAACGCGATGCCCTGAGCATCATCATGTGAATAAAAAAGTTTTCACTTGCCAACCAAAAGGAATACATATAACTAACTATAAGAGAGTAAAGGTGACTGATTCAGCTGAATGAGTTGGTAAGCGAAACTGCCCTAAGGTTTCTACTCTTCATTTCCTTTACACACATATAAGTTAGCTATCTAATTGTAATTGCTTATAATTCATGCAATTCACATGAATGATAAGTACACAATACACATAACCAACAAAGTAATGCTTGCTTGCATAGAAGAACAATAAAGAGTATCCGCTTTGCGAGATGTTACATTTGTATCGCTCTAAAAAGTGATAAGTTCATTTCTAAATTCAAATTCCCTTTCTTTTCGACTAATATCTAATTTCACATTAAGTATTATATGCACTTATCACGTTATTATGACTGTAATATTACCTACATCTGCATCTAGACAGAAAGTATGTGTATCAGATCAGATTAGAAAAACATTTCTTAGCAAAACTGAAACGAAATGAAACAGTCACGTTTGCTTCCATTGTCGTGCCGCCTTAAGCATTCACATTTTGCTTGCCACATTTATTGAAACACATTAATTTCATTTCGGTTTCTCATGAAGCTATACTGTAGTAATAGTATGTAAATTACGTTCAGTACAATACTGGTTATTTACATGAATGGTAAAGCTAGGAAGATAATGATGCTCAGCTAGTCAAACCATAAGATCAAAATTAAGCTGGAATTAAGTTCACAAACAAAACACACTTTTTAAAAAGGTTGTGCATTTGAATTGAGCTTTAATACTTATAATGTATATAAGTATGGTTATCATTAATTTGATTTCACACTTGCTCATCCGTTTACCCTCGAGTTAGAATATTTAATCTGTTCTATGCTTTAAGATTATTATTTATTTGCATTTCATTTTTCTGCGGTCCCTCTTGTTATAGCTCGTCTTTATCAGAGCACTCACTTCAATTACATTATGCATAACAAATAATCGTACTATAATGTTAGCCTGGCTGTTTAGTGTCTTAACTCTTAGCGGTTGTGGCTTTAATCTGTCATATAATATGATGAGATATATATTCTTCACTTAGAACTTGCACGTAAACATCAATTGTAGTACAAAGGCCAGCAATATTATAGACAACGATGCAATAATATGATAGAATATAGAACTACTAATACTACTAACAATAAATGAAATTGCAATAAAGGCTGTTCACTCAGAATTCTCTGTTCTGTTTTGTATTTACGTCTTGAGTTGCCTTTCACACGCATTCCGTCTTCCTTATCCTTTGAATATACTTTATCTCATTGTTAGTAAATGATGTTTCATTTGAGTTGTACATGCAAAATACAAATAATCCAAAAGCACTGACAATAAAATTGCATTAGAGTCAGAGTACCTATTCCACATATCTGTATAGAAATTCACATTTCTAATATTCGCATTTGTGTAAGCATGTTTTCGTGTGTAGGTGAATGGCTAAAAGGATTTATATTTGGTAGTACCAAACTGTGGTTATAAGGTTAAGCTCATTTCTTTCATTCCATCCCAATGTTCTACTTACATACATATTGCTATTTTTATTATTATTACAACTCTCGTCATTACTATTTGGGAAATAACAGTTGAGTTGTGTTGTGAGCATAGGCAAAGTATATTAATATTAACGTTATTTTCTTCCTGAATGAACAGACACGATGCATTAGACATTAGCTGAATTTACACAACAAAAATCACACCTAACACAACAGAAAACAAAGTGCCGAGTCTTCAGAACAGACAGACATGACGTGACATGGAAGACATAGTAACATGTATACAAAGCATCTTCAACTCTTCTACTGCCATGGCATGCCACTTGACGCTAATAAGTAGGTTCTTGTAATGTGCAGTATATACAGTGAATTTAATTTGCATAAAGGAAGTTTTCAACTTCTTAAGAAAAAGTTTAGGTACTACACTACATTGACAGGGACAATCATAAATCGTCAAATATTATTTGTATTGAACTAAAAAAAACCAGTAGGAAAGCCAAAATAATTCATTGAATCTAAAACAATTTAAATTCTGACAGAATTTGTGGTATGAACTTGTTCCTGGAAAAATTGGAAAATGAAAGATATCTACAAAACAATCAATAGAATTGTTAAGTTTGGTGTCTTGATGTGGCTTATTTAAAAAAATGTTTGTTTCAAAGGCTTTATACTTCGTTGTCATAAATTTATTGGTGGGATATAGACAATACCATGTATGAATATTGACTTATGTAGGTATACGTGCAGATATTTATTACGTTCACAGTTTATTATTCTGTACATCAATACTTAACTTCTACTGCACTCTTTGACTGACAAAGGTCGTCGAAGATTCATATTCATGATAAACTTGAATAGAATTGAATGGATGGAATGATCGAGCACTATACTCTAATTCTATATGGTTTGCTTTGCTCATTTTATTTTATTTGCTATGCAAAGCAAATCATTTAAATTTAAATAACCATCTTTCTCTTTACTAGCAAACAAATCATCAGATATGACAAATCACTTCAGAATTGATAAACTTTGTTGCAGGGAAAAGAAATCACTGAAACTGTTCATGTTAGAGTCTTGTGCGAAAAACTTTCAAAGTAAATAAGCTTCGATGTCTGAAAAAAGTAATAAAACAAGAATAATAGTAAGAGAAACAAATCATAATTTGCATTGTTGTCGGTGATTTTTCATTATCTATTATATTAACTATTACTTATTACTGTAGGTATTACATTAGAGGAAGAAGATTGTGAGTTCATTTAATTGTAGCAATTACTCTACAGGCAGATGTTATGCTGTGAATTTTTCAGTTATTCATTCATCACTTTAGTTCACTTCAGTTGAGTTCAGCAGGGCAATGTTTGTCTCCTCTGGTGAATGCCACGGCAGAGCATTGTCATTTTATTTCTATACATCTTTCTATACAATCATTAAAGCATTAATGTGATACATACTAAAAGCTAGAAACGCATCCATATAGTAGTATCTACACAACGTAATAAAAGGAATACAAACAGACTATCTATGTGCAATAGTATATTTTATACGTAGTAATAACTAGCAGAAATAAATACAAATTACTCCTATACTAAGTAGGTAGGTATATGTACCATCTAAACAACAACTGCTTGTATTGTTGCACTACTGTAACAATACGCTGTAATACAAAATATACATTCCATTTTTCCATGTCTCTCTTATACACAACTATTTGCAATCCATATCCATAGCTAAAGTATGATATTGCTATATGATTAGAACAAGTTGTCCTGTGAGATTGTTTACTCGCATTGCATTCACTTTACTTTGTACATTTTACTTGTTGAAAATCGAGTTGGGCATTTCAGATGGTCGCTGAAGGGATTGGAGGGAGGTTGTCTACTTGAGTGTCTTTGATTGTGTTTGTGTTACTAGAGTTGCTACTACTACATATATACTATACAGTGCAGCTTCTGTAGATGTAGATAAATACAGTCATTTAAAATCAGTGTGTACGTGTAGTGAGTGAATACTTTTATACTTATTGATAATAATATTACTTTTACACTCATTCAGACACATTACTATTCGTGTGGTGTGTGTATAAAAATATTCGCTCCATTTCAACAGCTTACTTACGCATGCAGATTATATTATTTGTTGTTACACATCTCAATACTAGTTCTTGTTCGTGTGTGCTTACTACTTACCGTCAATTGACACATATTACACTAATGTTGAAGTAAATAGTAGAATTGTATTGTATGTGACTGTATTTGAACCCTACTATACTATAAACGAACCTACTGGACTGTGACAATACAAAGGAAAAACGCCATCATGATGATCTGTAGAGATAACGCGAAGTTTATTCTGAATTGTTTACATTGTGTAAGTGTAACCTGCACTCTTTACCTTTGCACTTTATGTAACTTGTAATCGTGTATTTATTTTATTGCGTTATAATTAAGGGGAATCAGAAAATATGAGACTCGAGGAGTATTATAATAGTGCGTTACAGTAATAATTATTTCACTAATGAAGTAATGCTACTTATCAATTAAATGATCGACCGACGGTTTTATGTAGTTGTACATACACAGTACAGTTGATAGTTTCTGTTTCATTATCATTATGTACTATATTTACTACGAAGTGAACTAAACGAGTCAACTTCTAAGTAAGAGTGAAAAGTTAAAGACAGGAAAGGTTGACTTTTTCTACTTGTCGATTGAGACTTTACTAAAGTTACGCAGTGTTACGTGATGCTATACAATTCTGCATACGTAGTAATATTTTTGTGAGGTGCATGTGAGTCAGTAGTTTGTTCTAAGTGAACCTAAACACTTTATAGCACATACACCATAGAGAGAGAGGTACGCAATTGCTTTGCACTGTTATGCTAATTCTAATTGTGGGATAACTGCACATTTTTTAGTATCCAGTTTGTGTATACCTTAGTAGAATTATATGTAATAAGTGTACGTGTTGCATATTATCTTATCTTCTCTGCTGGTCTCTTTATTTTGCAACTCGAAGTTCTCCTGGACCAATACGAAGATACTATTATTATGAGCATTGACAGGTAACTTCCATTCTAAGATAAATTAATGAATATTATTTCATGAAATATGTGTGAATTTTATGACAGGGCAATTTCGCTAATAATCATCATAGTTAGAATTACTTTTACAAATTGTGCATTGTCTGCCTTTCTTCGTTGTTTAGTTTAATAGCTCCATTCTGCACTCCTTACATATATTGTATTCCTTAGATGATAGTAAATAGTATGTACATTAGTTGGTAAGTATCTGCTTCTATTATTCTGCATGCATATGTATGAATATTTTTGTTAGTGAAATCAGATGTAAAAGTAAATTAACTTACTGGTAAAGATCTGGAATCTAGTTGCATGAAAACATAACATGCAATAGATTAGAATATAAGTGCGCTATGTGTGTGAGTTAGACACAATCTACATACAGAATTACTACTGATAGATGCTTGCTTGGATTCCACATTCTATAAAGTGAACTACATATACACTGCATGCATTGCTTTTCAACTATTAGTAAAGATAAAATAAATGTAGCGAACAATATTCGTCCATGTGTGCACTTTTAAGTATCGTACCAACAACTTAGTTTAGATTTAGTTTTTAGTGCTCGTGACAAAGTTTAAAAGCTTGAGTTACATTAATATTTAGCTTCTGTATAATATTCACATATTCCCTATACTTGTGTAGATAAAGATTTGGCCATATAATGACCATTGTAAGTATGTACTTCAACTTACGTACGGCACTTACACTTATGACCTTATCTTTATTCACATACGAAATGCGAAAGTATCAGTAGTAGCTACTAACATATTGTCGAAAAATAACATTCACATCATTTCTATATCTAGCCATGTGAGTAAAATAACCAAATCATTGAAAATTACTATTTTACATCTTATTTATTTTCCCTCAACTGCAATAATGAAAATGTATCAAAATGGCCTGTCAAATTATTGCATGAAGATCCTACTACCGAGGTGACTTGTGGACACTTTCTTAAGGTGTATGTACACATTAATTTATTTGTTTTTGCAGAGGCGCTGTTGATTGTGACATGAGTGATGTAAGCGTGAGTGAATCTTCTTGGGCTGATGCTCAAGCAGACACACCAACAATGGGCGAGGGACGATCTGACTCTGAGGTAAAAATTACCATTTGAGATATTATACTTTAAATTCATTCCTGCTCGTCATTCGTCTCATTTCATTTACAATATAGTCTAATGGTCAATAAAAATGGAGGTTGCTTGCGGATTCCATTCTTTACTTTTTATTGTTCTAACTTTGAGCTACTCTGTTCTACGTATTACTGTATGTTTATGAAATAAGTACAAACCATTTCTGAAAGAATTACGCAGTACACACAAACGAACATACAAGATGTACTCGAAAATGCAGACATATCTAACAGTTTACCTGGAGGGTAAGCAGTACGAAGATTATGTCAAACATTTATGTTATTACATTAGGAACGCAACTGGCAATTCCACTCAATAGGCATTTTTAAGGTAGTTCTAAATACTTAGTATTCATACCCATTTCATGTTCCTCAATTGAAAATGTTGTATTGTTTTCGTGAAGTATGCTATACGTATGTACAAATGTACATGTATTCATAAACATTTTTAGCACATACCTTGTATAATTGTGGTATAGTTTTTTTCTCATTTGCAATGAAGTCTTGTAAACCCGACAACAGACAGAAATGAGACTGTGTATGTAGATGATGTGAAGTGTTTTGTGTTTGCATTTATGACGAAGAAAAAGATAGTTGAGACTGGCGTTGGTTTGTTTGGTCTCCTTTATATAGTACTTGAAATGTGTATCACTCTACTTTACTTACCTACTCTATCTCATCTTAATAATCAGACTAAACTCATTCCATTCCCAGTCTCTAGTGTTAAAGTAAGAAAAGACAAGATCAGGAGACCACCAAATGTTATGATTTCTTCGCGAGCTTTTTGTGTAAATTAAATTTGCTTCGTGACTGTAGAAGAAAGACGTTGTATTAGGATGTATGAAGATGTAAGTAGTAAATTTCAAGGAAGAATGGACGCTGCATTTTCAGAAGACTCTCCTTTCTTGGTCTATCCTTTAGGGGTATAGGGAATGCGAGCGAATATTTTACTCATAAGACATTATGCATATTAGTATTTGCTAATTTTCGTGATATTTCGATATGTGAATGCCTTTTTGCGTCTGTTAATGCGCACATATAAAGTGTACACGCAGCAGTGCATGTGTGTTGCTGTTGCTTTGTGGTGAGATCTTACCAAGTCACTGCACCATCACAATGCACATGCAAAAAATTTGTACATTACTATGAGTCATTCACAGAAGATTATTTTTATCACTCTGAGGACAAGGTTAGTGTTCATAATATTCTGCATGCAGTCTTTGCGATTTCATTGAACAGTATATCTTTATAATTATAGCAATGTGATCATCACCCACTCAGACTCAGATCCAGTCATTTTTGCTGTTAATAAATGAAGTCACTAAGACCACAAAAGAATAATGCTTCATTCTTCTTCAAGACACCACAAGACACTGAACCACGTTATCAAAAAATGGCGTTGATTATACTTTTCTCCAAAATACTCCCAACAACTCCCAACTACCACTAAATAAATATGTTGACTGTTCTTTCATAATTGGTCGAGATTCCAAACTAATCTCTCTTGTAGGATATATTTGCATCGTGCACCTTGAATAGATAGATGCAACTAAATGTCCAAGCATAATATTAAGGCTCTTTGCGGTTTCCAATCAAATTCACTCCATACCCTGCAGGAAATCGAATAAAGGATTGTGCAATGTGTGTAAACAAAATGTAGTACTTCTTATTCTAACAAGTAGAATTTTTTTCGCTAATTACACACAATTGTGCAATTGTCCTCAGTTCTGAGCTCTAACTATTATTACTTAGGTATTTGCATATGTAAACATGTTTGTTGCATGGTCATTCTGTACTGATAGGCTTTCAATACTTTATCTAGACCACTGAATTTGATGGCTGAAAAATGTAGTGTATTTATTACGGTAAAATACATTGATATGTGTAAAAGAATTAGGCTAAGTATTAGAATGGCAGAAATTGTGAACATAGCAATCGAACACTAGTAAATGCTAACATGCCAATACCTACTCAAGTCATATAGCGAGAAGAATCCTCTTGTGGCGATGACAAAAGCTTATTATTAATTCATGGTCACCAATGCCTTTAATACGTGTAAAAAGTGCATATCCACATTTTAAAATAAATATGACAAAGAGGTTGCTTGTATTATAGCAGCAGGGAAATACGTAGATAAGTATTATATACTGGCCAGCTCTTTTAGAATTAACAGGATTAATTTAATATTTATGTATGCGGTCCTAACTAGTATGAGAATATGAAAGCCTTAAAGTTCAAGTGAAAACATAGAAGCTGTTCTTTGGACATTAACAAATAAAGGCTTTTGGCAAACCTTAGGCAGTGTATTTAGTTAAAATTTTTCAAACAAGCTCTTCTTTGTACAATTTTTGTGCACAGTGAGCAGTGAAGGGGCAGTTTACTGATAAATCTGAATAAATGTTTGGGTTAAAGAGTATGGAGTTCGAAGCTCGAATATGTACATCCTATAGCCAGCCATAAAACTTGTCGGATGATCGACATTAAGTTGATATGAAAAGTCACGTAGAATGCAGCATGTGGCAATATGGGCGTAGATAGTAACGTTATGTGATCTTCACGTGAAAGGTTAATATTGTGTGTATGTGTGTAATTATCCTACTAAAAGTCCATATGGCTGTTCAGTTAAGGTTCTTAAACTGTTAGGTTGATAAATGCCATGCCTATAGTCAAACTTCTTAGATTATGCTTATTATTTTGCTGCTGACCTTTACCAATCCTACGTCTTTATTGTGGGTTGGAGAATGAATGAGAAAAGTTAGTCTATAAATTATTACTGCATATGTATAAAGATACTGTTAGCTTAAGTTCATATCAAGAGACACACTTTGTGTCTTATGGGTCAAGAATATGTGTTGAAAACTTTAGTAATTTGTTTAATTTGTTTCGGGTCAGGGGAAGCTTTGTTTTCTGGATGACTAACCCATTGTTTTGTGTAGCCATATATGGTTAATTACAGATACATATGTAATATGTATCTACAACATACCATACGAGCTTGTATCCTAATATAAAACTGTGAATTTAATTTCAGAATTAACTGAGAAACACTGTAATTATCACCAACTATGGTACAGACACTGTTTTAATTACGACTAAGCTCGTATTGTCCACAAAAGGCAGTTTGAGAGTTTGTCAATAAAAAAAGACGACATCGCATGATAATCTCCATCATAAACATGTTTTCATTTCGTAATCAAAGTCGTAAACTTAGTTAGTTAATTAAATGTTTTCCATGGTTGATTCTCTTCTAAACACGAAGTTTGTGTATGATTTGTCATAATCCTCTTCATCCGTGAGAATCTATCCATTAAACTAATCATATCGTAAGAAACTGAAAGTGTATTTACTACTTTATCGTGTCGTCCTTTATCCACAGAAAACGTCGTTTGCGTGCAGGATTAAGTAGCTTTTATATGACAATATTATTAGTTTGTTTTGCTACAGTGTTATTATCATGTATTTTTAATTCCAACCCACTAACTGCACATAACTAGCCTACCTACCAGGATTATTATAAAATATTACATCTACAGTTAAGAAATACTACTGCTAGGCTGTACTTGACTTGCAATTATGTTATGTACCTACAATTACAATACAATCTCCCTTTCTATTCCACTTCCTTTTTTGTCTTATTTATTCATTGAAACGTGGAATGTTTATTATCTATTATACTATTGCTCATTACTTTGTTGTAGTATAGTTAAATCATGTTGTACCCTTGTGCACATATATGTAGAGTCTGGGTCTTGCTGTATAGAATTGCTAGAATAGAACTGCAACTAGTCTCTTCTAAAGCCAAGTCAAGATTGAGTGCATGTTTACTTTACGTCGTTATCTATCTTTGCAATACAATAATGGCATAATAACGCGTAACCTTATATAGCAGTAGCAATGCAATAGATAGGTATTAAATATTGTATTTTAATTTACAGTATTTACATAATGTATGCAAATGTACATATGTCAATGCAACCTGCAATTATAAATATAGTCACTCACAACAGTCACATTATTTACTGACTTAAGTTGCGAATAGGCCGTTTTGGCTTGATGCTGATACCTACAGCACTTAATTCCCACTCGCATTTTCAATATACAGATTGCTTACTGCAGTACATATCAATTTACCGAACCAAAGTTTACATTAATACACGAGTATAACAACATAACAAGACTAACTTTATTGCAAATTCATTAAGGTTTGCTATGATTTCGTATTAAAGTTGTATACGCGAATTAGAAATAGCACAACTGAATTTTTGCAAATATGACGATAAGCATAATAGTATTATAGAACTACAAAACTTATAGGTTGTGTAATAGCACACTACTGCCTGCCTGCAAGAACTAAATACATATGTACATACCAAGGTGCCAATGCAATAGTATTCTTATTATGATTGAATATATGTACAAAGGTAAATGTACTATACGTACACATTGTAATGTCGTGGGCAAACTAGCCAACGAATGTAGTAAGTACAAAGAAATGACTAAAAGTAGGGCTAGGATCTCATTTCATTGAAAATACTAAAAAGGATTGCATTCCCTACTTCTTACACTTACCCTTTCTATTATTCTTAGAAATTTTATTCTAAGCAGTCGTAATTATTTGCTAATGATTAAGGCAAAGAAACATTCTCGACTTATTAATGTGGATTATGAAAAGTAAATAAAACTGAAGCATTTAAACGGATAAGATAAATATTTTATGTCGCACAAATGAGTAGTAGTGCTCTCCAAGCAAATCTACTATACTTAGTGTAGTATAAGCAAGTAAAGTACGATAAGCTATTGGTCATAATATTATTTAGCTAAGGATTAACACAGTCACACTAAACATATTTATGTATGTAGGTATACGTTATATAATATAAGTTCGAGCTAGTATGTAATGGAAAGCAAAAGCAAGGACAATTCAGAGAAGATTCTGTGATGATGATAAACCTCGGAAATCATTAAAGCTGCTAATGTTGTTAGGTACTTTGGAATACTATTAAAAATTCTTCCTACACGTAAGATTACGGGCGTCTTGGCATATCTATCAGATACCTTATAATAAATATGTAATACTTATACTGTTGATGTGCTTACTTGCATTTCCAATTAATACTAATAAATGCTAAAGCATTCTTATAACGTATATATATTTGTATATGTCATTAGATTTTACGCCAAGGTACATTATACCACAAGAAAACTACGCAAAGGTAGTATGAGTCTGTATGTTATGTTGGCAAATTGGCAATATAATAAAATCATAATATGAACACTGTCCAAAGGTGTACATTGAATCCAATGTAAAATTTTTCTTAATCCTTCCTTTGGTTTTTGTTTTCTTTGTGAGTGTGACAAGACAAACTGTCTTGTCAGTTTGAATCATCAACCAACCCACTATATAGGGCGTAAGAATTGGCTACTTATTTAAGCAAACTGCAGACTGTTTACTAGTTTGGTTGGTTGGGAGTGCAGGTACTCTATTTTAATTTTTCACTTCACCTTTCCATTATCTGCACTGCTCTGTTCGTCTGACTTGACTTTGTTGAATTGGAGTGCAGGTAGGTTGCAACATATGTACTGTGTGGGAAAAAGTTCATCTGGAAAACGAGGAAAAGGTTATCGAGCTTAATAAACAGTTTTATTTATCACATTATTTTTCACAAAAGAGTCTTCATCTATAGAAACAGCTTTGGCCTGCAGAATGATATTTTACTATTAGTTGGTCTAGGTTATTAAATTACGTGTCCCTTGTGACTATTTTGTACTATGTATGCACAGTGCATTTAACGATCGTTGTAAAATATTGTTTGAAGTATTTACGACAGTTTTACTATTTTTAGGATGTGTAATAACTAATCTGCTGTCTATCTGTACAAGGTGAACACAGCATGATGTATGTGGCCCAAATTCAATTCGCCCACATTATCTCACCTAGTTATTATATTTTAACTTATTAATGTAGTTGAATTACTTTTTTCTCTGTGTACCAACCTTGTGATGGCGAATTTGCTGAATATTATGTGGGTACAAAATTTTATAGCGTACTACATATACTACATTTAGTAAGTACCTTCAAAAATATTTGTAAAACTCTTGAGTGAACACTAATTAATTGTAGGAAGTAGGTGAGCATAGAGAAGTTCTATGTTTGGTCTTCCTACCAAATTATTCATGTTATGATATTGTCATCTCAAAGCTAGTCAGCACCAGCAGTTATCACCAAAATGTCAACGGGTAGGATTAAAATCACGATTCAATTGGAATCTGTGGAATACTTGTGCAGAAACGTTTGTCAAGAAGGATTCATTAGTAATATAACTACATAATAGAGATGTCTTTTGCACACCAAACATAAATCCACTTTGTCAAGCTTAAACTTTCTCAAACTAACTTTTCTCTCGTCAAGAATTTATTCCAATTGCTAATAGGAAGAAACTCTTTTATTCTCAACTTAGGCTCTTTCCTAACCATCAAAACAATCAGCGTCAGCAACAAACTGCACACCAGACTCACCTAGTCATGATTATCATCACAATATTCATAAAGATGTTTTGCATTCTATAGCTAGATACTTATTTATTGTTTGTAACTTGATGAGTAAGCTTATTTTCTCATATCATTATGTCCGAAGCTCATAATATCATATTTCTTTTGTTAATATCTAGTCATATTATATGTGTATTGAAATCCTAGAGCGAATATTAATGAGAATTTCTGAGGTGTACGCAAAATGAAATACAAAACTCAATACTAGGATGAAAGGTATCCATTTTCCCAATTATCTACCGTCATGATCTCATGTGTTTAATAATAGAAAGGAAGATCTGTTGAAATCCTTTCCGCAAAATTGGGAAATGATTTTGTGGAAAAAATAAACTGTCTTTCCTGCATTGTACCTAAGAGGAAAATTGGTGCTTAGCTATGTGTAAGCATTAATTCTTACATTATACTAATGTACACATTACATACTAACAATAAGCTCATTCAATGCATTATTGTTATTTCGGTGATGCGAATAGTTTTCAAGCCATTTAATGATCCCTTCATTACTTTGCAAATCGGAAAATATTTGCGAGGCCATAATATTAGCAGTTGTCTTTGAGTAGGCACTTATTTATGCAGTGTTGGTTCAGCTAAAGATAAGTATTTGTTCAGTCATGAGCAAAGACCAATACTGTATTACAAGTATCTTTGTACACTTAATAGGCAGCATACTGTTACGTAGCCAAATTCTTATGTGATGAAGGTAACTTACTTAGATTAAGATGAGTATTAGAATTGACAGCTCATAAGGTTTCTGATTGCGAATTCTTTACACGTACTTACCTGCAAACATACTACTTAATGTCATAACCACAGCAATCATTTAAGTATTCTTCATATCTGCAAACCCAAAATAAATGCAAATTGCAAAATACAGAAACTTTTTTCAATGTAATTCCTTGTTATTCTTCCTTGTTTTTAACGCTTTCGCTATGAGAATGTCTCATTTGCTAGATGGGCAGATTCAATTGAACAGATTGAAATATCAGATTTCATTCCTTTCTTTTTTATTGTGTATCTTCTATCTTCGTTCCTTAAAATTAGTACATAACAAATGCTTTACTTCAATATAACAGAAGAATGCCACGTGATAAGTTGTAAGTATCACTATCCAAAAGTAATAGAATAATTTCTCACTAGGCCATTGTATATGTAAATACATACATGCAATATTTTAATTTTGCTTGTAGAAATTGCAATGTTCTCAAGTCTACGCTAACATTGTCTCGACTGCTGTGTAGTATTGAGAGAGGCAGCATATTCCAAATATGACTTATTGAGCATGAATATCAACGAAAAACTAAGTTGCCAGAGAAGAGGAAACCAAAGCAAACAAACTTTAAACCACATCATGTCATTAAATCTAATGAAATTTGAACAAGTCATGTAAATATAATTTAAAAATGTAACGCAATACTCCCTACCCTACCCATGCAGATTGAAGTATTTACATTTACAGGTAACACATATAGACAGTTATAGGTATAGTACTCATGTATTTTAGCGAGTCGTCATTTCAGTTCAAATGAGCATAACAAATCTACTCCGCAAATCCTATCCATGTAATCCAAGGCTATCCAATGCAAAATGTCATCTATATACTTGGAATTGAGACGAGGGATGTTTTTATTGAATTATTTATACAGGTATCCTTCAGTACTTGTATGTTGGTTTTGGTATCTTATCTAATGGAATATTTGCGTATAATCCCACTACTTGTGTAGTGTCAGTGCCAGTGGTATGGTCATTAGCAAACAAAGTGCAGGGAACTCATAAAGACACGACCATTATAATAAACATTACACTGCAAAATCTACACTGAACACATTTCAGCGGTAAAATGATACACGGTAATTGTAATGTAATGTAATCCAAGTTGTAGACTATTGTAATTGTATACAGATCTCGCTAAATTTTATTCAAACTAATAAAGCGTACATTACTGTTTGTGATTGTGATAGAAACGTGAGCTAAAGGTACTAACATGCTTGGTTACTTACATTGACTACAAGTTAAACTACTAGCTAAAACTAACTAAACAGGACAGCAACACAACACAGTAGTTTTCTTCCTCTTGAGCAATACAAGTGGATAATAAATTAAACAGACAGAAAAGGATCAAGCAAAAGCAAAACTTGTCTCTCATAAAAATTATCTCCACACTGACTATACACTTTCAAGAAGGATTATTTTGCAATGATGAATGTTTTATGTAGGATAATTTAATAAATAATATGCAACTAATTTAGTACCTACTTACTACTACGTATCTCTGTTTGGTCGACTTTTACTGCCGGGATTACGTTAAGTGATATCTGAAGTAAATATGTGTAGTTTATTAGTGTTTTTGCAATTACATCTTAAAACCTGTGCCAATAAAATATATTTATTGTAGGTTAAACGATAAATTAGTGCAGTAGGTAGAAACATGAGATCAAATACTGACTGATGCTATAAATCTCTACTTTAGCATTTATTTTATGTTTGGAACGTTTGTAGCTACCAGCAATATAGCTGTAGAACAAGTTTAACATATTCTATGCTAATATATGTATTAGGCCAAATGATATGCTGTTTTATGTTGTTGTACATGATGCAAACAAAACAATAGTAAATATCTTTGCTAATGGGAGAGTGTTCTGTTCATAGTACTAAATTGATTACCTATAAATGAAGTAGATATTTTATACACTGAGGCTATAGTTCAAGTAGGTAGACATTAGAATACTAATGAATGCTAACATTACCTTCCACTAACATATAACACTAATTTTTCTTGATTTTCAGTAACAGAACAGGACAGGACAACTCGTACGCAAGTAAAAATTTAAATGTATGTACATTAAGTAAATCTATATAGCCGATAGATGTGCACTTTATGTACATTTATGTTACAATAAGGTACAACTCTTGCTCTAAGGCTTGGCTTGACATTACTACCCTCAATTACACATCTTAATAGAAATTCTTTGACTATGTATTATGCAGATTTTTTACCTTGTTAAGTCTGTAGAGATCTATAAGCTCATAAATACTATAAGTAAATGTGCATCTTGCATATCTATAGTGTACAGCACAGGTACGTGTATATAGTATATAGGTATACTTGTTTGTATGAATGATCAGATATAAAGAAAGAATTTTGCCAGTGGCAATAACTTATGATTAGGAAGAAGCATAGGTATATGAATTGGGCTGGATCAGTAAGAATGCAAAAGTGACGAGATGCGATGTGGCCAGAGAATTCTAGAGAGAAAAGGCAG
>JAQFYC010000514.1:0-53827 GCA_034694165.1 Tomocerus mixtus
ACATTAATTTGAGATACATCTTATTACGTTATATAATGGTAATAATCCAATTGTTTGCAATAAATTAAAACATAATGTCATGTCGCAATTAGAGCATCTACTACATGAAAGATGTGGTGTAAGGAAACTGTAGATTGTTAAATTAAAAATAATATACTGCGCAGTTACAGAATATCAGTAGCCCTTGTTATCATTAGGTATCTAATTAAGTTTAGGTTCATCTCAATTTGTCTTGTATTATTATATTATATATTATGTAAATATAAATATCAAATATTTATATAATTATGATTATGAGACAAGAAATAACTAGAATGTACCAATAATATTAAGTTCGTTGCAGATAGTCCTATCAAATGAAAGATATTTATACATCTCTGTCAATATTATTTAATTATATTCTATATATGACACGAATGTCTCTCCCAAAGACGAACATGGCTCTGATAAGGCACAATAAAAAATTTAACATAAAATATGATCCTCTTACGTAAAGAAATAGTAGAGTGTGCCATAAGTAAGCGTATTGCAGAGAGGCTTATTTATGTCAATCCTATTTACTGTAGTTAAACCTTAAACCACGTTCTAGTAGTGTGTCCAGTGTCCTGTTCACTGGAAAAGAATAGTGCACACATGCCATGTCAAGTTCATTCATTCAAAAACTTGGATTGCTGACGCAAGACTTAACTAATTTACCAAGAGAGCCAACCTATTAATTATGTATTCTACAGCAATGATAAGAAATGGTTAAGAGCTATTTTAACTGCTGATTTCTTTTTAGGAACCTTAAAGTCTTATTATTTACCTACCCACATTTATTATTTTGCTGTTTACTTTTCTGCAATATGATTTGTGTATGCAAAACTAGCCAAAATGTCTAAAGAGTGTTTATGAATGTTTCCTACTAACGAGGGCCCTCGGTAGTCAGAGGGTTAGGAATATAATCGGCCAACCTACAGAAATCGTTTGCCCGTGTGCTACCTTTTGCTTTAGTTGATTACATAATGCAGCTTGCAATTAGTAGGAAAGTGGATAAGGGACCAGAATTATTTCATGTATTCACTACGTATTTGCCTGGTTGATAAAAAGAGCTAACTAAACTATTTTTGAGACAACATTTCTATGAAGCAAGTATTAGATTTCCCATTCAATGCTAATATATGTAAATGACTAGCCCGTATTTTGAAGTATGAATTGCACACATACAATAAATAAATATAACTGCTGAGCAGTTTGATTTACATATTAGTATTAAAAGACATTAGATAAATAGTTGACTTTTAGTGTGCTTACCTTTGTAAGAAGAGAGTGGAAGCTTCTTCGAGAGCTCCACGATGGACTTATCACTAAAAACATGATTTGTCTCATCTTACTGCTATTCATTGTGGATTGCATCAGACCAGAATAATAGTAGACCAGTTTTGATCCGATTAAAAGTTTGCAAATAGTAGCATTCACAGCTATTTCAACGTACACTATTTAAAAGTGTGACGGCTGAATTCACAATCTAAAAGAATCCTTATCAGAGCCAGTAAATTTTATGATAGACCAAAACTTGATTGCTTTGATTAATTATCTTAACATTACTTAATGTCGATGACGGTACTGTCCAGTGGATGGGTGATAGAAAATCTAATAATATATTCTTCTTCATACTTTCCTCACGTGGCTAATTTTTCATAGATATTCGTTCACATAGATATCTAGTAGTCTAATGACAATAATGTAATGTAGCCAGGTTTGTTAGCTAATTTTGTATTAATAATGATGTTTGTATACGTTTTTTCACTCGTAAACAAATATTTATTGGCCACACATGTTATTCCACATAGGCTACTGCATTTACATTGAGCAGGAGAAAGTCACAAGAGCAGTCGAATTTCCTTCTCCTGGAGTTTCCTCGGTAAGTCCTGATACCGGCACCATAGATAGCGTAATGTCCAGCTTTCTGGAACGGTTAGCTTTCATTTTCTTACGTAATATCTCATAACACCAATACCAAATAAAATTACACAATCTTACGTACTTATAGGTAGGTGCTTCTAATGTTCTAACTGCTATCTTATGTGTCGTATCACTTTCTCTCAAATGTATTCCTACAGCGCTTTCATACAATTTAATTCCAATAAGAAACAATGGGAGTTGTTAAACAGATGAAATTGTTGGATCCACAATGCTCTTTTCCTTTGAAGAAATGAGTGCTAACATTTAATTAGAAAGGGTCGATTAAAGGTAATCTTGAACTCTGCATGTGGCATTGTAATTCAGTTGATAGGAAGACTAACGAGAACATACCATAAGGCCCCCGGGAGCCATAGGGTCTGAAATACCAAAAAATTCATTTTGGTATAACAATATCATATTTTGGCAAAATTCAAGTCACCAGCTGTAGAAGAGATTTGCATGTAAGAGATTTGGACTATTAGATTTACTGACAACTTGGTTTGCAACTTGGTTTATTTAAAATAACAACACTGGTTAAGATACATATATACATTATATATTTGTACAAATATTTTAGTGGAAAGGGTAACACGGTTAGATACTTTTAATTTACATAAAACATGATAAAATAGATTACGGAACTTTTATGTTCATAATAAATACACAGTGCGGAATTGTAAATACTTGGAATATTGGTAGAATACTGTTACACGTTGTCGATATGTCCATGGAACACGAGTCTCTTATTTTTCATAATGGCTTAAAGATACTCCTCCATCTGGATTTCAAAAATCTGGAAATATGAATAAAATATAAATTCACGTAACACTTAATTCAGACTTCTATAAAATAGCGTTTAAGTCATTATCATTATTTCTTAAAGCGTATTTAAAGTTTCATTACCTCAGTTTTAGATTTCTCAATGCACCCCACTAGTAGTGAGGGAGAACTCGGACTAGTGCTCAGCATTCGGGGGCTTGCAAGTGGAATTGACCTCGACTCAGGAATAATACTTAATTGATTCGATGCTAATCCCTTTGGTTCTTGTAAAGGACTTCGGGTGTAGCTGTCGTGGCTCAGTTGAATAACTTCCATTGAAGTAAAATGTAGGACGTACAAGTAAGGGTTACGAAAGGCTGTAAACATGATTTTATTTATGCAAATATTCGTGATAGTTAACTTTCTATGTAGTTTGCATTTAATATGAAAAATAGCTTACCAACTGCCAAGGGCAATTTAGTCCAAACAATATCTTCACATCGTGTGCGCCTGCCATAACTATCAACAAATGTGGCCATGTCCGGGAAGCAGAGAAGGTATTCGTCTAGGTGGTTTCTTTTATCGCCATTGGTTTTATTCGTGGGACTAACATCCAATATTGCCATAGGAAAACTTGCAAATTCTCTACAAGAGAATAAGAGGTAGAACATGGTGCTGTCTGACTCATCGATGAATTCTGAAAACAATTAGAATGTTTTATTAGAAAATACAAACCACAAAATATGTAAGATTTACAACATTCGTCATTTTACTTTAGGGTCAATGGGCAAAAGCTTAAGATCTTCCTCATTACAGTGTCGTACTATTATTAGCAACTATAGAAATAAATTAATGAATAAAATGTGGAGCTGAGTGGATGGGATTAAATTTTTTATGTAGTGACGAAAAGTCCAAAGTTTTTCAAACTATTTAATTGTAAACATTAGAGACGAATGCAATATAGTGACATCCATGCACAAGTTGACGTGTGTATGGTTGTCATCCATTAACTTACCGTCTAGTTCGAAAGTTTTCAAATCCAGTTCATATAGCTTGTCACATCCGAATATTAAAGAGTCTTTCGTCGGTAACATGCACGTCACGGTTTCTCGAGTTGGAATAGTTTGCAGAATTACAAAGCTATCTGATCGCCACGTTAAAACATTGATGTGCTTTTGTGTAGCGATGATGACGAAAATATCATCAGATGCGGTTGTTTTGATACTAAACAAATGACAATACTTAATGCCAGATATGCTTTGCACGTTTAGTTTGGGTTTAGAGCAGGCAGCAGCTTGAGAACATGCTTTTAGCAGTCCGAGTGGCGTTGAGACAAATCTTCGTTCAGTTCCTAAGTGTAAATTAAAAAATATATGCATACGATATACCTAGATTCTTTTTTTTAAATTAAGAATGTAATCTTTTGTTTTGCTCAATTTTTGATTTACCTTCAATCATAAATGCTAAATTTCTATTATTTAGAAATTCCATTTGATAGATAGCTCCAACACCGTCTATTTTGACTGTGTAATCCAATTTTCGCTTCGGATCATTTCTTCTAGAGAACAGTCCTTCTTCACATCCAAGAAGATACAAATTAGATTCCACGTATTGGGCACAATTTATATCAAGTCTATCCTGACCGTCTTGCTTTAATATTCTTTTTTTGGTGATGCTACAATCAATGTTTTCACTCTCATCCTCGCTTCGTAACTTACTTTCATCAAAATAACCTAAAGTCTAGTCACAAAAATTCGTACATTTAAACAAACATAAATAACAATTAGATATTTAAAGAGGGGGAAGCATGTAAAGCATTTTAATTAATCTAGAGCTTCTACTTCTACTGATAAGCAGGAGCGTTATTAAAGCACGAAGGACTTAGATGAATAATATACATGATTTGGTGAAAATTTCATTATGGCCCTGCTCCAAAAGCGTTTCTCTCTTGAGTTTTCCGTTAGCATATAAATAGCGTCTTCGTCTTTCCATATTCGATTATTTGGGTCTTTCGGAGTAACGATCTTAATAAGTAAAGGAAGCTGACTTTCCTCCACATTCTTAATCAGGGGAGAATTTGAATATTTTACATCGACCCGAAGTTCAACCTAAATTAACATATTAACACTTATTTAAGAAAAGTTTTAATTTTCAAATAGCACAGTTTACTGCCATGTTACTTTACTTACTCTTGTCTTGCTCGACAACGGAAAGCTTTCACGGGTAATATCTTTGCAGCTTTGATCGGAGTAAAACGTCATTTTACATTTCTCCAAACGCACATAATGCTGCTCCCAGTTATCGTCGCTGCGTAAAAATGATTGTTATGACACTTTTGATTGAAAGTAACAATTTTATATGTTGTACTAATCAAAATATAAGATTCTCACTTCGACAGTTGTATCCATCCTTCCGGATTATCGTCATCAAAAGTTTCATCTAGAGTAAAGTTACTATCTGAGCTGAAACTACGTTTTTCAATTTCTTTTACGACATCCTTAGGAAGTCCACATGTGTTCTGGGCCGTCACTGCACATGGAATGTGGAAAATTGCCGGGCACGCATTGCACATAGAAAAGAATCTTCCAAAATACAGCGGATCTTGGCATTTCCAACATTTCGCAGACGTTTTCATTGCCAGCCTGTCGCTTAATCTATTGTGTTATAATAATATATTATTATGAGAATATCAAAGCAATATACCTCAAGTTGCAGACAGCGACTATTACTTGAAAGCTTACCGATGAGGAATATCGTGAGACATTCGTGGAGTTCCTAATGTCGATGCCTTATTCTTTAACAAGATGCATTCTTCTTTCTTATAGTGAGTAGGTAACGTGGGATTTTTGTGCGTAATAATTTCCTGTCGTGTTTTAAGTATTGCCAACTCATTTTTCAAAGTCGTAGAATACTCTTCCAAATTTTTGACAGCCTTATGTTCTATTATCAAACGACGAGGAGTGGCAAAGTTTAGCATCTGTATCATAATTTAAATAATTAATCTTCTAATATTTATTTAATTAACTGCAGAGCTAAATAATACAAATAAATAAATTACGAATGTTAAAGAGTAACTACAGTATTGTGTGGCATTGGCTTTAAATATTTAATTAAACTTACTTTTGACTCTCGTAGTGGAGTCGCAATCATGGGGCTTTCCTTTTCTCCACCAAATAGCCTAAACTTTTTCTTTTTTGCTGAGAGAAGGTCATTTTGGGACTTTAGGTGTTCGACCAATTTCATGTGCTGGTTTAGTGTGGATTCAAGTTTTACCGTGTTTTCAGCGGTTGACACCATCAGCGCATTTTTTTCTTTGGCAATACTTTCGCAACTGAAAAAAAAACATTTTATATTAGTCAAATACAAATATTGGCATTATTATTTACTAGTTAAGTAAATAAAATAAATTAATACCGAGTTTTATGTTGCTCAGCCTTTCTAATGGCTTCCTCTAGTGCGGACTTCAACTGGATATTCGAATCTTTCAACTCCACTAACTAAATATTGAAATAAATGTCAACATTTTACATTGAATTACACATGCAGCAGAGGATGAAGACATTATACTTTTATTACTTATATAGTAGAACTATTACCTCAGATATTGTTTTCGACACTTCGATTTTCAGCATACCATTTTCAGTTTTAACACTTTCAATTATTCTTGTCATCTGAATAACAGTGGTTTCGTTTTGTTGGAAATCAGCCGTAACTTTTCCTAACTTGTGCGATAAATCCTCGTTCTTGCTTTGTAATTCGTTAACAGCATTATATAGGTTTTTAATTTCCATGGATTTCTCTTTTTCTTCAGACTGTAAACACTGTTCTACATCCATCAGCTTCTTGTCCGAATAAATTTTTAAGCTTTTAGCCTCATTTATATCAGCACGAGCCTTTTTGATATCCATCCTTAAGGTAGTATTTTCTTCCTCAAGAGTGGCACTATATATTAATAATATTTATTTGCCTTAAGTCATATAAACCCTTGAACTTCTTGAGTAGAGTTTCATAAATATTTATTTAAATATTACTTGGCCCGACGAGCTTTGTCCAACTCGTGACCTTTTTGGGTCAAAACAGTCTCGAACTTTTCCAATTGGTTTTCAAGGAGAACACATGCTTCTCGTAACATTGCTATACTCTGTTAAATGAAAGTTTAAGCCAGTAGAATTATTAATTCATATCGACGTTGAAATTAATTACGTAAATTAGTAAATAGAGAGCAAACAGCAACCTACCTTATGGAGGGTATCAATCTTTCGTTCTTTGTCTTCCAGGGATGAGTTTCTATCTGATTCATTTACTTTCATTTCTTCAATTGTGGAATGAAGTTGCTTCATCGCCATTAGTTGTTCTTCTTTATTTTTTAGATCTAAATACCAAATATTCAAAATGTACGGAGAGTGGCAAAATACTCTCGAATATAGGAGATATTATTGTAAAACTTACTATTCCCACTAGCAGAAAGTTCCTTCTTCAATCGTTGGCACTCAGCGCTGCTCTCTTCTAACATTTTTTGTGTTAGATCTCTATCAACATTGGCTGATTTTTCAGATTCTTGAAGTGACTGAACTTGATTATTTAGAGATTTGACTTGACTTTCGTACTCCGTCTGTTGCTTTTCCATTTCCCCAATTTTGCGTCTAGATTCCGCTATAGATATGTTCAAGCCATCAAATTTTTCTTGCAGTTGTTTATTTTCTCTAGTGAGAAACCGAACATCGACTTTGGCATTTCCAAAATCTTTTTTCATTGCTTTTATTTCGTTGGACAATGTTTCTGATTTATGTCGTTCGTCGCTAAGATCACTTCTGCAACTTTCCAGGGAAGACTGGCACATTTCCAACTGATGCTCTAGAATTTCTATTGCTCCTTTCTCTTCTCCTCGCAGCCTTGCATTTTGGAATGCCTTTTGCGAATTTGAATATAACTCGTCGTTCTGCAATAAAATGATTTTAATTTTACGTCAAACAAACAAATCAAAGGAATAAATGAAGCAATGTTTTTATTAAAGCCAGAATATCATTATTAACCTTCTTCTCCATTTCTTGCAGATATTTATTCATCCTTTCGATCATGCCTCCTAATTTCATGATTTTCTCTTCTTTTTTACTGCTTTTGGTTCGTTCTGTCATTAACATTTCATTGACTTCTTCATTTTCGTTCCGAATGACTTCTAATTGATCCTGGAGCTCTCCAATTTTCTGATTAGCTGAATCGCTTTTTACAATCTCGACGCCTTTACACTTCAGGTTAGCATCTTCCAGAGCCTGCTCTAAGTCCGTGATCCGTTTCTCATAAATCCGTCTAGCTTTTTTGACATTAACAAGCATATCTTCCCTTGAGCTTCTTGACTCTTCTAAGCGGCCACCAAGTTCGTCGATTTTGAGTTTGCTAGAATGCAGTTCGTTATTTAACTCTTCTAACTCAGCTGCAAACTGGGCTTCCTTGTTTTTCATTTCAACCTTATGTTTTGATTTGATTTCTCTGATTAGTACTTCATAATCGAGAGAGGTCCTGGCATGTTTAGTTTCGATAGCACTCATGCTTTCAGCCAGCGACTGAAAAACATATAATTACGTAAAATTCAATTATTGCGTTAAAATTAGAGCAAAATAGTTAAATATTAACTAGGCTATCATTTCTTGCAAAATACATGCTAATGGGTAAAAGGAGATTTTAACAGCTTCTGTCTTAATATTGAATATTGCAGTCTATTACGATCATACAAATAATAATAATAACAAAACCAGTTTACTGACCTGGTGTTGCAACTGGCTCATGTCCATTTCTTCCAGACTAAATGTCACAATTTTCTTCATGTTTGCCATCTCAATATTAGAAATTAAGATTGAAATACACAATATTTTGTTGTCCGTTAAACCAATCTATTTACTTCCTTCTGTCATCTGTCTCCTAATTCATTCTAGTTGAGCTACTAGCTAAATACCACTTTATACTACACAAAACCATGCGTTTGTGATCAGTGAAAATAACTATTAAAGACAATAAAATTTAGAAACTTTAAAAATGAAAACAATAATTAGTAATCGAATCTTTTGAGTCCTGAGAAAATCAGCAGAAGTCTCACAGTGTTACTCAACCCTTCTCTGTCAATACTAAAAACTTCAACGGTAGAAAAGCACAAGTTGTTATTCCTAACCGCCAACGACTTCGAACAGACGGAAAGGGGAGGTTTCACAGATACAAACTTAAAAGCGCCCTGCCAAAGTGTGCGTCTTTCCAATGTAGACTAGAAATGCTATTGCTCTTATACAAAATGGTTCGTTGAGATTTTTACGTATCTAATAAATAGGGACTCCAGGACTCCAGGACTGGGACCTAATTAGAACTTATTGTCTACTCTTATGATTGCAATTTGAAAATGACAAGTTATCTCTTCTCCAGGAAAAATGCACAATTTGTTATTTATTATTTACATTTTAATCCATTGGCTTTGCTATACGAGACACTATGACTACCGGAGTCACAAAATATAATAATATTAAAAGTCATAGCAGATAATACAGGAATGCGAATGGTATGTATGTATTGTATGTATGGCCATGGCGGTTCGACTGTCACACTGTCTCCATGGTCGCTGGCTGCCTGCTTCCCTATAATATACAATGTTGGTTCAATATCCCAAAATCAACATTCTGAACTTTTATAAGATGCTTTTCTGTTAAGGATGACCTCACGATTTCAGTTAATTAGACCATAAAATACATATTATTTCAGATGCATTTGCAATAAAGTCGGAATTTTTATGGTAGTGAATAGTTTTGCACGGAACAGGATAAATAACACTAAAAGTCCATAGTTATAAAGCATTAGCTAAAATAGATAGATCCTTCATTGTTGTCAATTTAGTATGCCCAGTCAGCCCAATTGATGTCAGATGTCATGCCCCTTTCTGGGGCCACAGGTGTAAGAGTAGCTACTAGCATCAAAAATAGGATGATGTTCTAACTGATTGTCAATGCATCTGAAATATCTATGTATTATAATTTTATCAATGGAAGAGGTTATATGCCATCCTTAACAGTTGAAAGGGGAAAAAGTCTCTTATAAAAGTTCCGAAAATTTTATTAATTGAACCAAGTAGGGAAGCTTGCATCCATAAAAAATGGAGACAGTGACCCGCCTTGGATATGACATTATTATATTATGTACAATATTTACCAATAGTTGTTGTGGTTCTATCACAATCGCAAGCAATTGTTTTGGGCTATGTATAAATTTCCCAACTTGTTAAATAATGATACCTTTGCGATTTAAATTTAATTGTCAATTTCTTCCGTAAATTAGTTATTGGATCCTATTTAATAATAATAATAAGTAATTGGCCTAGCTTTACTACCCTTGTGTTGTATGGTTAATATTTTGTGAATCGTGGTGTGGCTTAGTTTTTAAGAAGCTGCATAATGGCTTTTAGAAAGTAATGCGGTGGCCCCAGGTTTGCTCCTTACATTTACATCAAATATCTTTCTCGATAATCTTCCACAATCCACCACAATCCATGTCCATGTAGTCTCCATCCATATTTCCATATTCATATCTTGGCATAACCCTTTATTACCCTGCTCTGGCTTATTGATGACATGATGACTGATGAAAGTGAATTATCGTAATATTTACTGTATGCTATTTTGCTTTTAATCAAAAACTACTGTACTTACCTACTACCTACTACCTACACATTCGAAAGCATTTATTTTCTGGATGTATTGAATAGAATATGTATTGAAAGTTTCCAAACCAAGAGTGTATCTGGATCTGAACTAGATTTCAGAGCAGACCATAAAGTTTTGTCTATTAGCTGAGAAAAAATACCCAAATGTGTTATTATGATGCCTTGTCTGGAAATTATGTTGTATTCTGTAGCTTCCTAGCACTTCGAGTACTTAGTTTGAGCTTAAGATAATCTTCTCTTCCGTGCGTCATGAAAATGACGATTACTATTGATTAAGCATTTTCTACAATACTAATTTGTAAAACTACACGCAATTGTCCAATAAAATATAAGCAATTATTTATCATACTGGTAGCCAAGTCGCATTGTCAGAGGGCATCGGTCTGGCCAGGATGAATGCCACTGTTAGAAGCTGCTTTGCGTGAGAAACTGGGTTTTCAAAATGTACTCGTCTAACTAAAATTACCTAATCGTAGAGTCGTAGGCCATAGTATAATGGTGAATTTTACGTCTCTTTAGATTTCATTACTGTCAGCCAGCGTCAACATCGTCAACATGTATCTCAACATATATATCCTGGAGCCAGATTTGTCAATGAATTTCTGATTTTCTAAATCCGCTTCAGTTAATGAGATGAGTCATACTGTTCCATGAAATGACAATGATGTACATACTATGGGATTAGTATTTATCATAATGTTTGCATTGGAGCTTTTAATGTTATCTAAATGTCATCGTCGTTATACTTTCTCGTGTTTAATAGCTGGCTGATGATAACATTGATACCAAAAGAATGTATCAGGCTTTAATAAATGTGAAATATGGTATCGTTATTTATAATTCTAACAGCGTGCGTTCACCATATGTGGCTCCCCTTCAGTTAGCATGGTAGTTAACTTTTAAGACAATTTTGATATGCTAATTTCAGAAATGACAAAATTCGTCTGCACAAATAATAATTTTTTGAGATATGAAACTCTGGAGATTAGCATTGCATATATTATGCATAATTCCACATAATTTCATGCAATCTACAACATAGGGCATGCATATTAATTTTACATACAAATTATATTTAAAAACCTGTTTAAAATGCATTCTGTGTCCTTAAGTATATATTATATGAGAATAATAATGGTAACAAAACAATAATTAACGATTTTAATGTATCAGAGATACGTACAGTACAAATACTGCATTGATATTAATATTATGTATATATAATGAGTAATGTACTGGCGATGAGGAAGAATTCCAGTAATAGCATTCATTATAGTATTAGGTATTAGGTACCCATTTCGTATTTGCTCATTCTCGTTCTAAAGTAGTACTGTGCTATTTATAAACATTTATTTGTACACTCGACTAGACTTGGTTGACTGCCTGCACCTCTTGTGGTATATTTATGTTACTTTATATTATGGATTAGTGTGTGCATCACGGTTTTTAAAACTAACTACGATGCACTTTGTATTCTACAAATACTTGCTATTGTATAAATCAGGAAAAAATCTTGGAATCCGTTTCGAGATTTGTTCATTGTATAATAATAGTGTTTACTTAGTATTTCTACATCCAGCTGTACTTACAAATCCAGTAACTAGTACACAGACAGTGCAGTGGAAGTTCCACTGTGCGTGGAACAAAGAACAAACATGCCTTATCTATTGAACAAGCCAACTTCTAAGAGTACTTACTCACCCAATAGAACAGATATAATTATCATAAATATGTGATGGTGATGATAGTAATCAATGTTTTCTTTAGGATGATAATGTCACAAGACTATCTGTGTATCCCATGAATATACATATACATACATACTAATAGACTATTATTGTAAACATATTATAACATTAGCAGAAATGGATCTATAACATTTACTAGCAAGTATAATTCTAGGCTGAGAGTCAGTTTTACAATAACAACAATAATGTTAGGTAAAGTCATGGAGTACCTTCGTACCTTTCCATGCAAATCTACAGAGATATCATGGAAAAGATATATTTGTATTAAATAAGTTGCGTTTCCAGTTTGTTTTTGTATCATGTTTTGGCTCTTTTATATAACCCATGTATAACCTTAGTTTATGGTTAGCTGCGTTATATTACAATAAAACTCGGTCCAGTTTTGCCTCGAGCATTATTGTGGAGTGGAGAAACTGCTGCATACTAGTACCTAGCATACTTACCAACCTATATCTGTAATATTTGTACATTTCTTTAAGAATGAGTTTAAGAAATCCCAGAATGTGAGTTGGTATTAAAAGAGGATTCCTCCGGTGCGGTGTAGAAGCCTGCTTAGTGTATTATAAGGTTTCCAAAATAATTACATAAGGGAATGTTTTAAAAGATTTATCCTAAATTTTTTACGTGCTGTGTAAATTAAATTGTAACTGGTGGTTATTAGGTATTTTCCTAATAATATCCAAGCATAAACCTTTATGAGTGATAACAATAATATAAGGATTAAAGTTGTTAGGGATCAGGATCAGCAGTAAGTAAACAAACACATTATTAACCAAGCCACACACACGATATTAAGTATTTTTGTACTGCCTGTATAATTATTTTTACTTATAACCTTTTTTGTGTAGAACTATTAAATATTTATCATTAATTATCATGCGCTGACTATTTTTGGTTCTATTGTGTTTCAGATTTCAGTTGATGTCAAATAGCTTTACTCGGCACAAGGTACGTAATACTTATTTATGGTTCGTTTTATTGTATTTAGAATTTTTTAAGAAAATAATAATAATAATAATGATGTATTTAGCATTTAATTGAGCTCAATTATAAAGTTCTAAACTCTAAAGGCTAATTCTTTAATATAATCTGCCTTAAGAGCTAACCAACGGAAGTGTTGGTCTTATCGTTAGTGGAAGACCAATAATAATATTTACTAGGATACATTAACAAGCGTGCAAAAGAGTGGAAGCTTAAGTGTAACATGTCGTATGTAACATAATATATGATAATAATATATTTACTACAGTAAGTATATTACATTATCTAAATGAGTACACATGACATAATTTAATGGAACAAGTACAATAAGTACATACCTATTATTTATGAAAACACAAAAGCTCATAACAGTAGTATATTAGTATTGTACTGTTAAGTACTTTTACTTTAGCACAGTTATAATATAATACTTACGCCTTCGCTACGTACTGTATTTGTATTGTTTTGTACTTGGAATGAAAAATACCATAAATAATTTATGAGCTATATAACAGAATGGCAATGTGTAATTTACTGTGTATATTATGTATTTACAGAGTCTGCAAAGAGCAAACGGAACAACAAAGAAAGGCACGCCAGAGGAATTTTTGTTCTCTCACAAATTTGCGTGCGTCTGCATTAACATCCGGCACTAATGGGTAATAGTAATTCTGGAGCAGGCCACGGAAAGTACGTTCTGCCGCATGCAGAATGTGCCATCAATGAGGAAGATGCCGTAGATGTAGTTGTAAACGAGAATGGTCATTCGTCATCTCGCAAAAAAATGACGAGCAGTGATAAACAGTCCACCAACGGTAGCACAAAGTGCAAAAGCAGATTAAGACAGACTTTTTCGCTCTCGTTGAACCGTGCTAGAAAAGAGAGCAGAAAAGCCGGTGTTGTTGTGGGTCTGGAAAGTGTAGAACCTCCTATTAAGAGTAGCCTTCGTCAGCCGGCGCAGAGGCATAGCAGTGTCCCGCTAAGTGAGCCAAGTCCGAAAAAGACTGCAAAGACAAATACTCCACAAGGAGGAAAATTTGTACAAACTAGTCAGAAAATGAGCTGCTGTCTGGAGAAATACGCGGAGGTAAGCAAATATTATTTTTATTCAATTTGCAATTGATGTAGTACACATATTCAATCAAAATTTCACTAATTTTTATCCCCAAATTATGGTTTGTTTTTACTTAATATAAAAATCAAAACCCAGTCAATTTATACATTTGCAAATTGCAATGCTATCTGAAATTAAGTGTAGTAAGTATATTATTTATAAATATAAGTACTTTAGCACGTATTGCGTATTGCTTTTTGGTTTGTGTATTGCCACGTACGTATCTACATAAATATACTATTGTATCAATAAAATATGATAAATTGCACATGCATGAGCGAGAAAGATCAATAAAAATTCAGTAACTTGACATTTTATATATGTGTGTTAAATTAAATATTATATCCATTGGTATATTAATATGCATGTTTTGTATGTACTTCACTTAGGTAGTGTTTGTTTTGTGTGGTCTATATAATTTGACAATCACAACGTCATAGACGAAGGTCACAGACATACGATGTGTTTTTTGGCGTGCACGTTATCAATATAAAAGCGTTTTGCGCTCTCTGCTTGTTCTATTTATTAGAGTATATTTATGCTTTTGCTAAGAAATAAATTTTAACGATTTGTTCCGTTTCTATTTTTCAGGGGTTGATCACCTTGTCGGCTGTTGGTGAACGTCCAGGATATGATTTGATCAAACGGGATGTGTTTTATGTAAGCCAAACCCCAAGTCAACTCTTATTATTTTCGTTAATTAATCAATGTGTATAATATGGTACCTACCAGGAGAAGCAAATGTCTAGAATTTCGATGGTTAAATACAAAATAATGACTTCCTATTTACTAAACTCAAGATAAAAAACTAGTTTTATATTTTTACTAGATTATATTTATTATCGAAATATACTATTTTTTGTAAAATATATATTTATTTCAGAGCCTGCATAGTATATGGATTAAAACTGTCTAAGCGTATTACAAGATTTAGTCCTATTTCAGTGAATAATTAACTTACAAAAATAATTTAGTAGTTTGTCCCATATTATATTGATTGCTAATATTGTATTACTTATTTTATGCAGATATATGAACTAAGCTTCAACACTTTTCATATTTAGTATAAAATAATAGTATAAGACTTGATAATAATGTATATACAGATATGTAAATATGATTTGAATTAATTTGTTGTGTTTAATTATAGAAAAGCGTGATGTTTCACGGACCGATTGCTTCTCAGTATTTTTGGCTCCATTTCTGCAATTACCAAGATGCTGCAACAATCAATAAGGCAAAATTCGTCCGTTCAGCTGAGCAATTTTATACGCCAATTACTGATAAGGCGCAAATAAGTTTCTACATGAAAGTAATTACTGTTCTTCTTAATTTGTTTTACTCCTTTTACAATTGCATGATGTACTTAAATGTATCTAATTGTAAGCATATTGCTCCGTTTGTGGATTACATGAACACAGATATTAATTAGCGTACTAGTACTTCTTATTAATCTTGGAATTAGTTGGAATTACTAGAGTTTAACCAGAATAGTATTTAATAGTTTTTCATTTTTGTATTTATACATAGTGGTGTGAGTTATAGGGGTACAAAGGGGTAAGAGTAGCAGTAGAAATTAGCATTATTTTATTGATCGACTCTTTCTCTAATACTTATAAGCATACAATGTAGAAAAAGCACAGAACGATACCGTAGGGAATAAGAGTGCACTGGGACTGGAAGTACTATTATAGAATTCTCTTAAATTTCAAGCAAGGCGAATACTATATTTCTGCTGTATTAGATATTAAATGATATTTCTAAGTAATTATAACCTTCTTGCTTCCAGTTAGTAACAGTCACGTAATGGGATAATGACACAAGCCAACGTATCAACCTCAGAATTCATTATAATTATTCTAACAATGAAATGAGCATTAGGTATATAATGAGATGCAGAATACATAATTACGTAAATGTAATCACAATGTATATATAACAATCACAAATTTCATACGTTGAGATAATGAGCTGACTAATAAGTATATTAATTAAATACTAAATATGTTGTAATTCCATTCTGAAATAAATTTAACGGCACCGATTAGAAGTTGCATGTGATGCTCCATTAAAAGGACAATCAAAAAATGTTAATTTTATTGGGATATCTAATTTTCAGATCTTCGGCAAAGGAAATGATATAATACAAATTGATTCCTTCGTCGACTTCCTTTTGGGTATGTACCAACTATCGACAAAAGCCCCTGCTAACTTGGCTAGCCTTACAGATGCTTCGGAGCCTTTTGACGGGAAGGAATGGTTCGAATCCGTGGCAAAGTCTTGTGTAGGCTAAAATATTAAGTTATCTAATTATCTATTGAAGCAACAATAATAAAAATGCCCATATTAAGTACTAATACTATTTATTGTATAATCCTTTAGTTCCATCTTAAGAAGGAAATGTCGTTAGTCTTTACGTCCAACTGGATCTTGACGAATTTGCCAAGAATCCTCATCTCAACACATAAAAACGTGCTACAAGACTTGACAACTGGATATGCAAGAGTAGCAGTATCTACCCCAGAGAGACGAACTCCTGCTACCGTCAGTGCTTAATTCTATATTTCTTTGATTATGCAATATTGTTGAATTCATTTGTTTATTCAATCATTATATATGCTAACGGTGATTTAATTATTTTCAGTCTCCAACTGCAGGGCTTTCAATAGTTGACGAATATCTTCTAATGAAAGAAGCCAGACTTGGTTCTCACGAAGCTACGGTTTTGGACTCCCCAGAAACCAGTACATTGTCTGACCCCTCGACTTTGCATCCAATTATGCTTTGGCTACTGACCTTGAGTCTCCCCTGTCCTTTTGTGGCAGTGTTGGATGCTAAAAAGCCGGATCAGGCTCTTCGGCCAGAAGCAGTGAATACAAAACAACTTATAAAGGAGATGGTAAGCGATAGCTACTACATTTATAAGAATTTACGTTTTTAATTACATTAATACTTTAGTAATAATATCTGTGATGGCATTCGTTTCATGGTACCATTGTACTGTAGTTGCTAATTGCATGTTTTTGAATACGTTCATTTTACATCTTAAATTCCAGCTGGAGAACAAATCGGATTTGAATAAGTGGTCAAAGCTCTACCACAGTGATGAACATGGGCTAAGCATCAATAGAATTCAGTATCATGTATTTGATTACCGTGGGCCCACGTTGATGTTCGTCAGGGCAGAGAATGGCTACATGTTTTGTATTGCTGTGGACGCGGAATGGAGGGAATCTTGTCACTTTTGGGGAGCGGAAGATTCCATGTTAATTCAATTACTCCCTGAATTTAAAATTGTTGAAAGTAAGATTTAAACTTTTAATCGGTCAGTTCAGGCTAAATGAAATGTAGCCGATAGATATATTGCACTTTTTTTTGTCGCAATGTTATTATTTCACCTGGTTTAATAGTACTTTAAATATCTGGGAAGAATTTTAGTTGACTTCAATATTAATTTACTTTAATGTCTACTGCTGGCTTTAAATTAATCAAGTAAATATTAGCAAGTAAGTTTAGCTGGCACATGAGATACGATGTTAAAATCTACAAAATAAATTTTCAGTGTACTGTTGTAGTTTAATAAGTTTGAAATAATTTTAAATAAATTTTCTTATTAACATTTTAATTGTCTTTGTAGAGGGGGCAAAAATGGTCTACGTAAATTTCTCTATTCGAGGATACCCGTTCGGCATACAAGTTGGAAAAGATCCTCGAAATGTATCCGTAGAAATCAAACCCGACTTTGAATACATCAACTTCAAAAAGATGCCTTGTCGGATATTACACTTGGAAGTTTGGGGGTGTGCTCCATGCACTGAAAAGTAAGTAATTTTAATTAGGTATCTAGCATCATTAAGCTTTAAACTACTTCTGTCTATAGCCTATACGATACTGCCGGTAAAAGGCTCTTCTCTAGACCAGAAATAGTATCCAACAAGAAAATTGTGAGTGACGAAAGAAAAGAAAACCTTATTGTAATTTGTTATATAATCCTTTTAAATATTTCCTATATAATATATTTAAAAAGTTCCCCCAAAAATCATATCCGTGTCGTAAAATGTAAGCTTCGGCATCTAAAACCGGCAGTAGAGTATACAATTATGACTAATTATTCGTACGACAACTCTATTTTAAATTAATTAGATTAAATTTCGTAGTTTAAATTTACTAATACTCCATTCCAGAACAAACATGAGACGTCGATTAAGATTAATGTACAGTTAGGAAGATGTCGGAATCATTTGGTAAGTAGGTATATTGTGATTGCGTGTGAAGTGTGACAAATTTTTTACAAATTATTATTAAATCGGCGAAAATTAAAATATTTTGTCCCAAGGCTTTGAAATAAATAAGACTTACGACATTTATTTCACTTTTTAAGCTAAAATTATAAGGTGGTGGTTGGTGGTAGGTGGTAGCTTTAAATATTTCAACGATTTCAGTGTTTTTAATTGGGATATTTTTCAATTTAAAGGAAAGCCCAAGTGGACCAGAAGAAGTGGGAGGCAAAGGAAGTAGAGAAACAAAGAAAAATTAATCTTAATACAGTTGACTGGAACGACAATCCGGACAAGTACCTTTTGGAATTAGGTGGTGCTTACAAAAGTTATGGAGACAAGTAATAATTTTCTACCTTTAGTGATAATATTAATGTGGTGATACTTTAAAAGGAGAGTCTGATATTTTTATTTTCCATGCTTTACGAAGCATAGTTTTAGTTACGAATCATTTAATTTGATTTTGAAATTGGAACTTACAAATATTAACGTGCTTAATATTAATAAACTAGCTTTTAATTAATTCGATTTTTTAGCTACAGATATAATGCATAATAGCCGAGCTCTCGTTTTATAGCTTAATTTTTAGTTTTATTTCGCATAATATTATGGATAGTGCAACGTCAAATTAATATAAATGTATAAGAACCTAATATAAGTAGTAATTTAAGAAATCGTATAGTTCGTAATTCGGTATAATACAGAATGAATGATGAAATACTCGAAATAACACAACTAATATTCAGCTATTAAGTATAATAGTAATTGTAACTAAGTACTGCAACAATATATCGAATATATTATATTTTGAATGTGTGTTTTAGTCTGTGTACGATACATATATGTATTCTGTAAAATAGCGGCAGGTGTCCGTTACTAAGAAATAATTAGTGTTCCAAAAATGAGTTTTGTTTGTGCCAATTAGATAATTAAGAGTAAATAAATCCACGTGATAATAAAAAAATTAGTGGTGCTGTATTTCGTTCCAACACTTTACTATAATTCTAGGTAAGTAGGTGCTCAGGTATATAATTATTTTATTTCAAAAAATCACAATAAGAAATTAAGAACCCTTAACTTAATTTCATATTACACAACAATACAATAGTAATGTGGAAATGTAATTTAGCATGCCTAATAAATAGCTAGCAAATATGTTTGATTTACGACATTAAGGACTAAATACATCAAGCGCTTAGTTGTTGGTAGAAGCTGGAGTTTTTTATTTTCAAATGTAAACGAAAGATTTTATTATTATTAACCATTATTTTCTGCAGAATCCGACATGGATAGCCCTTGCCTATTTTGTTAGTTCTCCAGGATAAAAAATTTGCTCCTACTATATGCTATCGGCCTTCATTAAAATTGTCAATTTAGTTCCATCTACACTAATACATGCTCAATTCTGTCAGTAATATATATATAATAAAATAGTATTATAAATATTGTGAAATATTATACAAGTAACAGAAATAAAAAGTCACTTATTACACTGTCGTGTAAATACAGTAGGAAAAACCTTGTTTTATTGCTCTACTTATAAAATAATCTTATACGTAATAAATATACCTGTTATGGCCATATTTGCATTTTGCATATAAGCAGCTTTGTACAGTGTAC
The DNA here is from genome assembly GCA_034694165.1 of Tomocerus mixtus. Classification (NCBI taxonomy): domain Eukaryota; kingdom Metazoa; phylum Arthropoda; class Collembola; order Entomobryomorpha; family Tomoceridae; genus Tomocerus; species Tomocerus mixtus. The sequence goes on from JAQFYC010000514.1 coordinate 20,140, forward strand.
AAGACACTACCATCATGCTGCTGTGGCTGCTATTATTCATCTAAATCTCATTCAACTTTTGTTCCAATGCCTGTTCAATTACAATAAAAGTTTAAGGATACTCACCATCTCACCTGTCTATAAAGCCATCGCCAATGCCATATTTTCGTATAATCGGTAGTTTGATTTAGTTCAATATCAGAAAATCAATACCACAGCAAGTTGTGCTATTCATATTGTATTATAATTTATTAGCATTGGTGTTCCATGCTAAAAGATGGTAGGTATCTAAAGCAAAAGTATGTAGCAGTTATTCTTAATATTGCCAACAGTAATTTTTTGGTAGGTTGTCATTTTTACTGAAACTGTGTTTACAGCTTGTCAATATGTACAGAGACACACGACGACAAAGATTGATTAAAGATTGACGCTTGAATGAAACAAGAGAAAGTGAATTCGTTGCGGCTACTGAAATCGCATTCTATTAAATATAATGGAGTCATCAATATTGTTGCATAATAAATGCTTGACAATAAATATTATTGAAATGAAGCGTAGTAATACATCACAAATCAAAGTATTTGTAAAGGATTAAATAATGGGCATTAAATAATAGACAATCTATAGTATATATTTGTAGAGTTGTACTTTCATTTTCGTTCATTGCATTTTGCTACTTCAGTAGCATGCAGAACAGATAGAGTTTTTTAAGTTAAATGAGAATATTAATAAGCAGAAAAATAAATACACATTTTATATAATATTATGTAGTATAGTCATGTTAATGCTAATAGTATTTATCAATGAATATATTTATAACGTTAAATAATGTGTCAACTACAGTTTCATACCTGCTTGCAATGGCAATAACTAAATATATGCATTGCAATTTTTCCTGCAGGTTGGAGTTGGACTTGGAATATGACATTAGTTAATTTTTTATTGCCATGTGTCTTACCGTATTTTTATATGAATTATTCATGTAAATTATCATCTTAACAACGTAGTCTGCGTACTTTTACGTTTATTGTTGTGATGAATATTGTACGTGTATCATATAATGTATTTAAGTCTAAATACTTCAATCTCTATTCCTGTTCAGACTTCCCTACTTATGTAGTACTTACGATAACATTATTAGTTAGAGGACTTTTGTAGTTTTGAGCAGGTAGGTCAATGTTTTTAAACACACATTTAGTACGCCAATCACACAGCATCTGTGCATATGGAATTAGTGTATAAAATATGTACATATAAACTAACTCGTGCATTTAGAAAGCATTCCCAAATTAGTTCTGACATAAAACAAGGTTAGCATAATGTATAAAATAGAGGATTGCATGCTCATCCTTTCTGAGTTCGGCAAAATCAATCTTCCTTCTACAAGTACAGGTGCAGCTAATTAACTATTAACTTACTATTTGCTAAATCTCATTCTACTTTACACAACATGAAAAATTCATCCACACTTGCTCTCGTCACTTGGGGCTGCTTAATAACGGTATTCATTTTTAATGTCTCTGCATGAATTTGTGCTAATCTATTAAGTAAATAATTAGAATTGTGTAATTAGTCAATAATAATAATAGCTTTATTCAAGTGTCAAGACATTTAAGTACAAACTCAAATTATGAGGTCCTCCAATCATACAATCGACATTAAAGTATAAGCTAGCTCTTTTCTGTCGGAATTTTAAATTCTTTGTATCCCCAGCTTTCTTAACCATCATATGGTATTCATTTCAAAATTCATTTTCAGACTAGTAGTCACATACAAAAGTTCAATTACCAATTATTATGAGAAAATATAATTATCTCAAATTATATATTTGTCTCAATGGTGAAATAAAGGAAAACAAGACTATTGACGGAATTACATGCAAAATTTTCTGCTTATCAATACAAGGTATACTTACTTCTTCTAAGTAAGTGTTCTGTCATTATTCAATTTTCTCTATAATTTACAGTTATTTTTAACCTTTACTTCAGTTTCTAAAAGTTTATTTCTAATGAAATATGCGCATGCATATGCCTTAACTTTAGGCTCAGATAAAATTGGAGAGACCGAAATGGTGGGAATAAGTTCTATGTAGTACCTGGAAAAGAGCTAAAAATATTTTTTATACTACAAAGACATTGTAGTATTAGTATAAAGACAAAGATATTTTATACTGTGATTCATAGACTATGGTTTTTAGCTAGTTGATATGATACATTGTAAATATTTATTTTTCAGACTTTTTTGATTTGTGGTTGCAATTGTTCAACCCTTCGGAGAAGAAACCAGGCTGTTGAAGAAAGCGCAATTGAGGAAGTGACACAAGCAGTAGTGCCAGCAGACACAACGCTAGCTGCAAATGAAAACCCTACAGATAGAGTGGACGGAGAAAGTAGCACCCGGGAACCGGGACTTCAAAATGCAGAAACACAGAGTTCCTCGGCTGATACTGAAGGTGGTTCTGCAAGTGGCGAGGAGAAAGTCGAGGAACCAAATGTGAAACCTCCTTCAGCTACCGCTTTACCCGGTGAAGATGAGACGACAGACAAGGCACAGGCAGAAGACTCCGATTCAGATTCAAGTTCTTCTTCCTCAGAGTCTGATTCCTCTTCAGAGGAGGATGAGACAGAATCAGATGAGGGTTCCGACGAAGAGTCAAGTAGCGATAGCAATGAAGATAACTTGAAGAAACCAAGTCCGGCTGAACCTGTGAGTAAATTGAAAGGCAAAGAAAATCTTAGTCCCAAGCCAGGTCATATTACTAAGACAGAAAAAACAGGAAAATTCGCCAAAAATAATCGATCAAGCAGAAAGGAAAAGCTGGCATTGTCCTAATTATCCATATCAACCCTATTTATTTACGACAAGTACATTTTTTATAATATGTAACATTCAATAAACATTGCTGGGACACAAATACGGACACAATCTAGTAAATTACGAGTTATATCAATTATTGAAACAGTGCATCCATACTTAACTTATGTGATGTGTAATAATGATGAATGCATTTATCAATGTAGGTACCAACCTCATAAGTACTTTGTAAAGGCATTACACATCCACATGTCAATAAACCATAATGTACTATTTAAGAAATAGTTACATGCAAAGAATTGAAATTTTAGCATTTAGGTTCTGCAACCCCATTCCAGTTATCTTTGGTAGGCATGTCTTTCAAGAGTACATAATATCTATCACAATCATTATTCCATAATATTTGAAAAGGCATGTCATTATTTTACGAACTTGGTTTGTTTTCAAAAAATACTATGAAACGAAATGGCCACGAAGAAAAATTAATGTTATCTGCGTACATACATAATAATGTGTGGGTTGGAGTCAAAAGTTCCTTTCGAGCAGCATATGTGTGCTTAGCTGTCTATCTTCCACAAATCTTATTGACTGCAGTTTTCAATTATGCAGAAGTATTAGTTAGTTAATCGGAATAAAGAAACACCAAGTAAGAGCAAAAGCAAATGAAGCGCTAATAGTTTATTTTTGGGGTTAATAGTTCAGGATAGAAGTGTCCATTTTTCTAAGTGATTGATTTTAAAATAAACTGAGTGTTGACTTTATATTGTATGTAATGTAATAACCTTGGCAGGTAACTTGAAAACTTAAATAAGAACGGCGACAAAGGCTAAAGTATAGGTACATGTAGATTTAAGTCTATAGGTACTCTACTCTCCAGAATGCTGAAACTAATTTATTTGGATTAAATTTAAATGAATGAATAATTTTGAAGGAAAATGTGGCCAATTATAACGTTATTAACTAAAATTAAAGACTTTCTTCATTGCTGAATTTTTTGAAATCATAAAAAACGAAATTTATGATGGTTGAAAATAACTTTCATGGTTTCTAGGTACATATACTAATAGTAATTAACTTTTAGTTACTTAAGATTTTAGCGCTCATTAATACACATCATAGAAAACCTAATGAAACCAATTTTTCTTCTAGTTAATCCAACCCCTTGTTCAAAATAAGCCATCAGTAAAACTGGATAATCTGGTTTCCTATTACTGGTACAAAAAGCTAAGTACAAGCTAACAACATGTTTCCATGTTGCGGAAAGTTTACCTTTAATTTTCATACACATTGTTTTGATTATAAGGAAACAATTTAATAGCCATTGGGAGACTCTAAACTTACGTTAGATGGAAATTTCAGTTACGTTCACTATCTTATTCTCATTTTAATCCACTTATTTTGCTAAATTAGGATTGCAAGTACTAGCATTCATTTTATAAGCAAAGAAACATTTATGTTAGTGGTACTCGTGGTTGTGTCAGAAATGGGAGAGCAGTTGCTATTTTTAAATATGTACACTGAAGTCTGTATGTTTCTTGTGCGGATGTAATTTCGGAGACACGTGAATAAAACCAAGTATCAAGTATCGAGTCAAAAATATTGTCGCAATTCTCTGAATTCGATTATGTAGCCCAATTATATTACCTAACTGGAAATTCTGTGAGCTCAAAGTATCAGTAAAACTATCCTCTGACATGCTTGTTTTCTAATTACATAGTTATCTGATTACAGTAGCTATTAAAGTATACTGTCTGAAATGCAGCTCGGCAGTCTATGGGAGCTATTATATTTTTTTCTTGCATAGAAAAGGTATCAACTTATAACTGAAATTGCAGTATTTTGTGCTAGTTTGAGCGTAACATGAATTTAATATTACTTTTATAATTAAATAAAAAGTGGCTTTTCATCTATCCCAATTAATGCATTTCAACTGTGTATATAAAACGTATTTATAACTTGTTTTCATTTCTTTAGCATTCTCATTCTTCTCCGTTTTTCGCTAACCTCTTTACAAAAAACAGTGTACATCGCTGCAGCATTTTTTCTATGGAAATGTCAATGTGACCATGATATCACATCATGCATTTTTTAAATTTGCAAGAAATAGTCAAAAAACCCTGCCATTTGCTACAATAAATGATTTATCTTTGATCCCAATAAAATATTTATTGGGATTTGGATATATAATTTGGGTATAGGAAGTAGATGGACAGGTATAATATATTATGTAATATAGTTCCGTAATCTTTTTTATATTATGAGTATGATATTACCCTACTTCGCATCAAATGTTACATATTACGTAATACTTGCATAAGTCAATGCAATTGGCTTTTGAATCTGAAAGACCATATATTTGGGTCTAAAAGTTACATTATTTCCATCCTAATGGATGCATAGCATTAGATATTTAAAATAGCATAATCGTAACTCACGAAAGACATAGAATTACACTAGCAAAGTGAATTGAGCAATGAGAGTCAAGGTCTATTAAAAGAACAAGTGTTCCATTAGATTCAGCAAGACAAATGTCTCCCACGAGTTTATTTTTAGTAGGTAAATGTATTTATTGGGAAAACTGTGATGTGACATGCAGTCAGTAGTTTGTATTATATGTTTTCAATGGAAATGGAGCACGGAGGTCAAGAAAATATGTGATTATATTAACCTGATATGAAATTAGAGTGATGGTTTGTAGAAATGGCCCGGAAACAAATGGATGGCATTAAATATTAGGTTTTCAATTTCCGGCCAACTGAATTCCCTTAACCCTATAAAAAGAATCGTATCCTACCAGATGGACTAACAACGAGCTAAGAATTGTCTTTGCTATTTATTGAGGTGTGCGAAAACTTTTTCAAACAATCAAATCTCACATTTTCATCGGATCACAAGTAAATATAGCCTATTTGGATTTCTACGTCTAACCATTCATTTAAACTGAACCAGTTTTTATTCGTATTATTTCAATTAATTTCACAGATTATCCATCTTAAAATTCCTATATTTCTTGTTAAGCGCAATCAGCATCTACAAAAACTTATTTGAGATTTTCTGCATTCAATTGTAGAATAAAAGTACCTAGGTCATTACAATTTGTGCAGACAAATCCAATACACATACAATACACTTTTCATACTTATTTTCAGCTCTTCGTTGTAGCTGTACAGCTTAATTAAGCAAATATGTTTGGAGTAAGGAACGTCGCAGGAAAATTCCTAATCATCCTGGTTTTTGCACAGGTCATAATTTTCTCTTTTTCTATAGATTTACATGTAGGTAAATACTTAGTATGTAGTAGTATGAAGATAGATTAAATCTGCTGACATGTACAGGATCAAAGGTCAGATATTACTAAGCTAGACACTGAATAATCTGCGGAATATAAATTTCTGAAATATTGCTATCATAATTTATATACTCAAAAATTTGTCTTGCATAGAAGATGCTGACCCGATCCGGTTAAGGAAGGTCGCATGTACGAAAACGTGCCTTGATACCAAAAGTCTTTGAATATTGACTTTTAATGGTCCTTTGTAAATTTTTGTGGCGGTAGCAACTTAGAGAATCATTAGAGTAAAAGTTTTGATATAGTTACAAAAGTTGCAACTGTTAATAATGCTAAAAATATAATTATGGAAGAGTTAGCTTTACCATTCTAGATATCTATCAAATCTAGCTTACTTTTACTATAGATATGGAATATAGTACATAGTACATACCATAAATTAGTGGGTACTATATTTATAATATTGGGTCCTTTATACAGTAGTACTATAGGTCTAGGGTCCCATACAATTAAATTGGACTTAAATTAAAGTTTATGATATTTTGGCCCATTTGCAAGACAACAAAACAAAGAAACAAACTTGCCTCGAATTCAACCACCAATGTTATTAGTATTTATAGGTGGTAATATTATTTTTAGGATAGTGAGGTTCGTTAGCATTCTGATGGATGTCAAAGTAAACTTCTTAGTAACTGATGTACATTTAGTTACTTGGAACTGTGCATTGATAGTCATTTAGCAAATTAGAAGCTGGCAAAAACAAATTTTAGACGCGTCAATAGATATTGAAACTTAATTAGATACTTAAACAATTGGTGTAATAACATTTCCATTCACTGTAGTAATTGCCAAATACGTATGCTGATATTAATCGAAGAAGCAGGCAATCCATTATATTGGAAAACAATAGGTCAGAGTCAGAGTAGGAACTGGAGTTAGAGTATAATGGAGAAAGTTTAGGCAAAGGAGAAAGTGTATATTTAGCAGATAGGTTTAGTAATGGAGAGAGTATAGTTGTGAAGGGCTATTAAATTAAAGGCTAATTGTGGTAATCCTCGTACAAGTGGCCCAATGCAACAGTTAATCAAGCTCATTTGACTATTTTGTATTTGTGGATGAAAAGGCTGTTTACTGGGCTGCTGGAGCTGCAAAGAAACCCGCTGCTGCTGCTGCTGATAAAGCTCCTGCGGATGGAGACGTAGAAAACTTGATTAAAGAACGCATCAAGGCAACCCCGAAGAGTCAACTCAATAAATACAAAGCTGATGCTGCAAAGAAGCTCCAATCCAATTTAGTCAAGGTATGTGTCTCACTCACATTATTGAAATAAATAGTCAATACTCTCCCAGACTCAATCCGCTTTCTCAACTTTTCCTCAATAATACTAATGTAAGTAATTCTCGGGTCTGCGGCTCGCCCGTAGTAAACTTCTACGTGTAAGTTGTGTAAGTAGCAGCAAGTGGATGTCGTATCCCGTAGCTGTAATAGTAAAACATACTTAAGAGTGCAGTGGGTGAGTGAAAGCATTCGCATTCAGGGCAATATCAATAGTACTAAAATAATAGTGCTCAAACCAACGCATGCTATTATATTATTGTAATTCTACTACAGTATATTAAGTAGTTACAAACTTATACTTACTAGTGCATGCCGCGAAGTACCGTAAATATATAATTAGAGGAACATGCTTTAAGTGCTAATATATTATCCCCTCTCAATTTCTCAATATTGTAATTTATGTTTATATAAATTAACACTGTAGTAATGTTCTTGATTTACCGCAAAGAATTAAAACATTTTATGCTATTACAAGTAAGTTGAAGAAGAAATAAGTAAATAAATAAATAATGTAACACATAGTTGTATGAAATCCAGGCTTAGCCCACCCTTTTCCTTTGAATTTTTAAAAGTTATGTATTACCATTGTCTATGGTGATGGCTTTAGACACCGAAATTATTTTTTATGCCACCATTTCTTGTCCCATGACACCCTAACACGAGAAATTAAAAATAGCACATAATGTCAAATTGGGAAATACCAAAAATTATAAAATTAAGAAGTTAGTCTCCCTAGATTTAGTAATTTTACTTGCACAGACAGTCATGTCGAGGTACAATAAAAATTCCCCTATTCTCTGCAGATTACCTCTATTAAAAGACACTTTAATAGATAAAATAAATAATTTTCCATATAAGCAGACGGATAATTTCACCCAAATTGCGTAAGCTCAATTTTATTAGGCGATTTACGGTACGTATTATTTTCGTATTTGCGTGAAAGTGATAGGAAATTGCAAATGTACCCAAAGCTACATACTTATTATACTATAGTATAGTAATGGTAAGAATGTAATGAACTGAACACTGTACCGTATAAATATCACAAACGAAGTGAACTGTGCCAACTGACATTAGAATAGTTCGGCCTAGGAGCCTAAAACTCGTACGGATATAATAGTGTACTAGTGTCGTGTCCTTTGCTAATGCAAACAACTTCATTGGAAAAGGTTAGCATAATAACCTTTCTCCGTAGAACTTTTGCAATAGAAATTCACTGGTAAACAGTTGTTTTCATTGAGCTCACCCACCCACTGAACGAAACAAGATAAGACGAAATGACTTGACTGACTGAGAAACTCTTTGCTGTTATTACATTCCCAGTGATTATATTCATCCAACTTTAATATACGAGTATTTCCAACTTCGTGTTGATGAAGAAACAAATACATTCGGGTACCTTTACTTAAAATAATATCTTCCTTATTGTCCTTCTTTAATATTTACAGTGTAATTCTACTATTGCAAATACAAACTAGTTCACTATGCCCCCACAAATCTTTTCTTTACTAGGCAAACCTACTATTTAAATGGTTTTTGGACTGATCTGGGTGAAAGTGCAGCTTCATTTTAATTCATGACACGGCTACTAAATACATTAAAACTTTTGTGTAACCTTCTCTACTTTTCATTAAATTTAGTTATAAACAATACGACTATTATCATGATGGGACCAGTTTGGCAGGAAAAGGACAGAATTGTTGTATTTTTAATTAATTTATGTACAGCTACAGAAGTTCTTAGGAAATTTTTGGCTTTAAAAGAAACATATAAGTATTTACAGATATAAGTACGAAAACGATGGCTTGCTAATTTATTTAAAGAAACGTACACGTTCTCGTGTCATGTGTGTGTACTGTACGATGCGACTAATGTGTAAATTTAGTGTGTGCACATAACTCTAGTTATACTTACAATATGAATTTGTAAAGCGGTGCTGCTTGTGTACACCTCATTTGACTCCCTTTGGTTTGCCAATCATAAATTAAATAACTTTCCCATCAGGAAGTTTAGTGGTCACTCGACAGGAAAGTGACATATTGGACTAATGCCCAATCTGCCACAAAACGCACATAAATAGACAAACGACTAAATTAAGTTTACATTTACGGGTGAAATGAGCCCGGAACCACAACAGTGGAGTATCAATCAAAGTGCGTAGCAAAGTCGAGCGTTTAATTTTTGTTTTCTCACTCTGACTGACTAGTAGCATTTGCAGGGACATGGTATGAATATATTTGCTCTGTGTCCGTCTCGTTTCTGTCGAAAATCAATAGGGAAGAAAGCTAACAGAATACGTAAACTTAAACTAAAACAACCTTTGTAATTGTACTGTAGTAGTTGCAGTTATCCAACTCTTCTAATTTAAGTTCTCTACTTACTCTCAAACTTCCACTCGTTATTACCAGTTTACGTTTACTGCAGAAATGCTGGCTGGGGCGGGAGAATGGAGAAGGTTTTCCTTCCCATCATCTAAAACTTGTATAATGTACTTACTACTACTACTAGTGTCTAGTGGATACAGGAACGTAATGAAATGATATATCAACTAACAAGGGCACGGAAACAAAGGGAAAATGGAATTATCACATAGTTGAATAATTACAACATGCAATGATTAAAGACTACAGGACTGAGTGAGTAGGCGAGCAATGAAAATGTAATCGAGTGGAGATACAGTGATGATGCTATGCCTTGTAATGATTTAGGAAAGAGTTTCCCTTGGATTTAAATTACCCAGGGAAGGCTGGAAATCAGTTGTAGTGACGCATTAGTAGTGGCAATCGAAAACGTTCGACAAGATTAACAATTGCAGTAAAGTAACAACAAATGAAGTCAAAAGAGATGTATTTTCAACTTATAATTTCGGATCAGAACATAAAAAGTGACATTGAGGTTTTCATGTGTAAGCCGATTTAATAGTCAAGCGCCCCCACAAATGAAGCCAAAATACAAGTCAAAGGATATACTTACTGCTCTATTATAAGTGGCAGTTGGCATTTTGGCATTGTCAGGAAATTCTTAAATTACTAATGTAAATTGATTAATCTGTCCAATCGATATTTCTTCTAACCTTTCCCAACGCTGAATGTTTCTATTACTGCTGTCAAATAAAAATGCACTTGTCGTAAAAATACGATAAATGGTTTATGGGAGCAAAGAGGATGCATAGTGAATGAGTTTTTTGTTTTGAGTACAGGCATTTACGGCTCTATCAAGCAACGATAAGGCAATTACTCCTAAAGCTAGAAGCAGTGCAAAATCATCACTGGCTGCCCTTCAAAGTGGAAAGTTAAACGCTGCCCTGACCAAGAGCCTTCCAACTGTCATGAAAGACGCAGCTCCATTATCAGTAAGTATAAAACAATAAATATACATCTGAAAAGTTTTATTTCAGTATTAAATGTTTCGGCATTACGTAGCTAGTTATAATTATAACGCATGCATATTAATTTAGAGCATTTTTAACCAGAGCATTGTTAAGTATTTAGTTAGGTGGATGTTAGCATATTTGTATCTTATTTTAATTCAATATCCAAGCTATGATCCAACGAGAGATAAGGTCCGCTGTGAGATAAATTCCTCGACTCTTACAAATCCATTCAAACTTTTCGGCTGTTTACATACGGTCGGCAAGGTTAAGTCTATACGGAATATCGTCGACGATATAAAAGCAAGACGATTAATTTTGATCATAATTGATAACGTTTTTTTAAATGTTAAGTGTTAATTTTTAGTAAAGTAAAACTGATTCTAATCGTTCTGATTCTAATCATTGCTTGTCGACCCCTAATGAATTATTTTTATTGTAAAGTGTAAGAAAATACTATGTGCTTACAAATAGCAAAATGCACGCAGTGTATTTATAAACACAAAACGAATACCGTTACAAGTAAAGAAGGTTCAGACAGGGACAGGACTGATGGCGATGGCAATCTTAGGTTAACGAACGAAATGTCAAAACGCAATTCATGCGTTCTTTAATTAAACAGGGGAAGCCAGCAGACCAGTTGAGGGCTATATTGGGATCCGTTGTTCCTAACGCTCCATCCACAATGAAAGGTCCACTACAAGGAGTTCAAGATTTTGTTTCAGCCAACTTAGCCGGAGTGAATACATTACTATTTCGATCTCTCGGAGGAGCTACGGACCTTCTGGGAGTAAGTCTTTCAAAGTTTATATTTAGTAGTAACAATATGCATTAATTTCCCTACCTGCATTCCAGTTTACCTATAAGAACACAAATCGTAAGCAAAATAATTTTAAGCTATGTAAGCTTTATCCTTTAATTTATTACATACATTGCTTCATGATTTTGCATGCATTGAAGTAATAGATAATGCAGGCTAAATGGGACTATAAAATCTTACTTAATTAATTAGCAGTTAATTTGGTATTTAAAATCAATGGTTTTTATTTTAGGGTGTTGTGAAAACCTTGATTGGAAGCTTGGGAGGATTAAGTTCAGCTATGAATGGAAGTGTTGAATCTCTGGGATCCCTACTTGGAGGTCTTCTGTAAACACAAGACGGTTTCCGGTCCGAATATCTACCATCGATTGCATCTCTGTCACAAAAACAAAGAATCGGCAAAACCATTTCAATGCCTTAAATGAAATGAGTCAAACATCATATCAACTACTATACTTATTTATTAATTATCTTTGTTAGGTAGGTTATGTTTAATTGACAAGTTACATAATGTCCACATTGTTCAATATATATAATGTGAACGACAAAAAATCCTAATAAACTTGTCTGGCTTCTTGCATTGCATTTATACATTATATAGGATGTACCTGAATTGCTTCTTTTATTAACTAACGGAGCAGTATTATTCAACTTTTAATTAAAATGCAAGTAAAAACATTACAATATTTATTATACTATTTCTTCCAATTGCCTACTGTATAATTTATACAACAGTATGCGCTGTTTATGATTTTTCTAATATCCATGTTGTTTCATTTGCACTGTAGATTTAAATTCTCAGACATCTTTTATCTAGTATAATATAAAATATATTTTAAATAGGATTGAAAATTACGACACTAAAAATCTTTTTGGCAACTAACAATTAGCAGGGGAAATGATTTTTAGAGCAATAGTTATCTATTTCTTTAATGTACTAGCTGCTGCTTAACAAAGCACAAATATATTTCGCAAAATGTATCATGTCATAATATTATATTGTATTATATGTCATTAAGCTATCTATATTGTTGCATAATAAAAAAAGTTCGCTAAATGAAGCAAACCCTTTTGTTTAGTCATTTTTATTTAAAATAGATTCAAACATTACTTCCTGATCTGGGGTCATCCCTTCACAATCCACATTTTGAATAGAAATGTGTTGCAGACCAGTAATTTTAATTTTGGATAGAGATCACGCATTGATATTGATCAATTGAGGGATCACTTATATGTGCGTCGTCACATTATATACAATATATAAGCTCAATCTGTAGCGTCTTACTTTCTATATTTATATTGTATATAATATGTCGTACAGTAACAGTACGTACGTACTAATCTTTGGAAAGAGTTCCTTACTCTTGCATTTTCAGGTCATATTTAAGTTCACATTATTTAGCTAGACAAAAACCTTTGAATATTTTGTCAACATAGCTGAGGCATTGATGTAAATGCAATACAGTGCAGTGACATTAACGGTAGTAACTTTACGGTACTTACTATCCTTAAATATTTACTTTGAGAGCTGAACTAAGTTTGTAAGTTTGAGAAGCATTTAATTTGAGGTGTATAAAATAGACATTTTTACCGTTATAGAAAATATAGATACGAAGTTGGACACCTAAGCTTGTAATAAAATACGTCATACGATATACCGAGAGTGTGGTACAATTGAGACATAATATGAATAATACTAATAATTGCAAACACAATTTTTGAGTTGTCCTGAAAATTTTGGATATGTGTCTAACACATTGGTATACAACTATTAAAATAATATGTTAATGTTAATACCTTTATATTATTTATACAAGCTATGGTCCTATAACCGTATTTACATATATGGTTATGACACTACGGTAAATTTATTGAAAACGAAAGTGCTTCCTTCGATTGAAGATTATTCTCACTCAACCATAAAGTTCTGTCCAACGTGAAACAGTAATAAGTATATCACATTATTATACTTATAGTAAATCCTTAAGGTAACACTTATTATGTGGATGAATTTCATGGACCATTTAGGATTGGGGAGACCTGAGCTGAGTGGTGATTTTAACAGCTTAAACTATAATATTGTGCTATAAGACACCTTTACTGATATCAGTAGGTATAGGTACTATGTATTTTGTTACCCTCTATAGTATTAAATGCTTAGTTTACATTCTAAACATTAACGACCCGAGAACCTAATAAAAATGTATAAGAATATTCATACAGAAAAGAAGGAATGGAATAAGGTAAGGTAGGTTTTTAAAAATGAAGGGTTTTACTATACGTAAGAGGTATATACTTTATTTACGTGGCTGGTATAGATATTTTTCATGATGCGTGTGTTTCTTATACAAACAAATATTGAATAAGTAACCTTTACCCTTCTACCTACGTAGTTTCCTTACCATACAAATAAGGAAAAACAGCGAAATGTACTATAATAGTAAAAGTACAGTAAGTAAATAGCAGTAACTGCACTGGCGTGAACAGTTATACCAGAAAATCATAATATTTTTATTATCCTTTATTAGAACGCTACCTTATTATTTTCCTTTTGTTTAATTATTATAATCTGTAGCCCGCTCTAAGGGAAAAAATATTTGGATGTAAGAATTGATTTCTAATTTATTCTATTTGAACTAGATATCTATTTCACAGTTTATTTTTGTAACAAACCTTTAGCAGAGAAAATTACGTTTATCTTTCTGATTTTTAACTATTTTAAATATCACGTATATGACATAAAATAATTTATATGGCCTAAAAGTAACATGTGTTTGTAGAATTTTGAATGACAACTGGCATGAGCTTTGAGACATTTGATCTAATTGATGACTGCAGTAATCTCAAGATATATGGTAACTTTTTGTCTGTTTGTCCCAATATACAAATTATATCTAATAATGGTAGGAATATTATTTAAGCGTCGTATTTTAATATCTAGACAAAGAACCAAAATTAAGCACCAACGCCACATTCAAGAACTCCGAGTAGATAATCCTATACAACTCATACACATTTATATACTTATTGTTCGATCCCATTCATATAGCACTACAGGAGGGACCCGTTATACATAACATAACTATGCTAGAATAACGCCAATGAAAAGTGAACGTTCATGTCACACTAATGCAAAAGAGTTTATGGTCGGTCGGGAGCCCAATTTAAAACAACTTTCACTTTTGTGGGCCAAAAATAGACTCCCAACAAAAATTGACATTGACCTTCGAGCTGTATAAAAGGTTCGCAATCGCTGGAAAATATTGATAGTTCATTTAATAGTTTCAACGTGCTAATAGCATATACATCTTGGCTCCCTTGTTAACGATTTCGATTCAGATTTTTTGTAGTAAAACACAGTGATTTACAATAAAAGTGCTAGAAAATCATTGATCCGAATTGCGGTAGACACTGTCGTAGCTTTACACTAATAATATATTTTTTCATCAAATAAAAGTGCTTCTTCAACTATATAAATTACAACGATATAAATATCAATTGACTTTATTAATGGTAAGAGTGAAACACGTGGATATAAAAATAACCCTTTGTATATAATTGTATTCTTTACATTATTATGTAAGTTTTGTTAGGGACACGTGGTGACACATTCATAGAAGCTGTAGTAAGTCAAAGGAAGCTATTATAGAGGAATTTGCTTTTAGGGAGAAGAAAGAGTAAAAAACATTATAGGAAGAGAACTGTCGAATAACTTGTCCGAAAAATGTACCTACTCTTGTCCCATAACACTATCTTTGATCTTTTGAAGTTATACGAAATTGTTGTGAAAGGAGTAAGTATTTAAGTAGATCAAGATTCGATGAGATAAGGACAAGAAAAGTTCATTCTTTCTCTGTATGTATTTTGTATCTGATTTTTATGTTGAGTTTAGTACAGTCTAGTACGGAACACATTTGTATTCGATAAGATCTTTATCACTTTAGCTGGAAAGTAAAATATCAGTGTGCCAAGAGAACCGAGTTATTCTCTGTTAATTTGGACAACATGGCCAGCTATCAAAAGGTATGATCAGAAGGCGACTCACGTTCTCGTATCCGCCATACAATACAATTATAGTGACGCAAGATGAGATGAGATAAATGGTGAAAGAGAGGATTCCAATCCTTTTACTTTCTTTATGTACATCCTTTTTTAGTTTCATCAGTGAAGCTGATCAATTAATTCTTACAAATAGTGCCATCAACGGATATAAATATACCTAAATAGTAGTTACTAATATTTTATATTGCCTCACTAATAACTTCTTCAATTCTTTGTCCAACAGATGATAGTTACGTTTTTAGGGACCTTTATTTTCCTCTTCGTCGTATCCGTACAATCCTCTGACGTTCGCTCACCAGAGAACAGAATTCACACTTACAAATTACCTTCACGATTACCTCTTCTTGCAGCGATCCCTCGTTGGAGACAAAGGTGAGTTTCCTAGAGTTTTTTCTAAACAGCTAAATGAGAAACACGATTTTAATTAGTCAATAGGCAGATGAAACGGCAAAACATGAAGGCTTTCTGCAATAAATATTATACTAAATAATCGGGTTCCTAGCTAGGACTAGGCAGCTATAGGCTGTGTAGACACAATTTTTTTATCAAAGTCATCCGATATTTTATATTTTTGCAATAACAATGCATCCTCAAAATTTTGTGCCTACAGCAGCTATCATGTGCTATGTATGTACTATGTAAATAGGTGCCTACAGAGTCTAAATTCCTAGCCAGGGGCCTGTATAAAATTATAATGCAGGATCCAGTAGCCTGTAAAAGATACTCAAAGTACGGTCTACTAACTATTTATGACGCAATTGGATTTTTATATAATGAATTTGTAATGTAAAAAGTATAATGTTGGTTATTTCCAAGGGCATTGTGACTAAAAGTGTCACATTGCTTGACTTTGCATTAATTAGACCTTGAAATTAGTAATTGAGTGGCAATTAATTAAAAAATTAGTTACCTTTTTAAAATTGTCAGGTTCTAATTAAATATCTTGAATACGACATTTCGACATGAATGTAGCAAAAATCGTATAAACATGCACAAGTGTACACAAGTAAACAAGACTACTTGCTATGTACGTATATTAGAAGGAAAATTAAATTCCCAATTAGCAATTCAAACAAAAGCGTCCAGTGATTATTTTTAACACATTTTCATATATGGATATTTATGGATTGACTACTATTTATAGGTACACAAATAAATAGTACGTACCTATAAGAAAGCATAGTAGAACTCAAAACGGCTAAGATGAGTTAGTATACTATTACTGAAAATTATCACATCCACGTCTTACAACCAGTTAGTCAAGTCATTAAGCATATGAAATGACTTCCATTATTTTTACAGAGTTCCTCTGGAAAGTAGAGAAGAAGAGGTCAATGCCACTGAACCAGTAGTCTACGACACAAAACCAAGATTCGCTGTTAACTCAAGGAAATTCCAAGAAAGGTAAGACTGTCGTCGTTTTTACTAGTTTCATTTGTGGGTACGTATAGTTGATTACATGGTTCCGAGGAAATTGTCTGTTTTTCTACCATTAGTAACAACGGAAAGGACTAAGTAAATTAGACCGAAGTCAAAATATTTTCCAAATCGTTACCATTCATATGTATGATCGTTACAATAATTGTAGAAGTATTATTTCTACATGTAACTAATTCAGAAATATCATTATTGGCGGAATTATATTTTGCAGCAAAAGTAATGATGAATGTTTCATTTCAGTTTTAATTTTAGAATATCTAGTGCTATTATTGGCACCACGAATGCAAAACTTATCGTTTAGATTAAAAATAACTATAGGAAAACCTACAAATAAAGATGTACATGGTGAACCTAGAGTTATTTATCATGCAATTCTCATTTTCTTCAAAACTGCCATCGGAAACAGGAGAACTAACCCCACAAATTTATTGGTACTTTCAGGAAATTGGATTTCGATCCTGATTTGGATGATGAAAATTTCTTGAACAATCCTGAATTCGCTATGCCGGAAGATTTGTATCCGGAAAACAAAGTAGTGATGGAAAGTACCAGTGATTTGATCCGTAGCATGTACTACATGAATCTCCCAGCGCCAGTGCCAAAGAAGACTACTTCTTCTGTTTTGGACTTACTGGGCCCTTCAGCTTCGCCAACGGTTTACAACTTTAATAAAGAAAATCATATGGCAAAAACTAAGAATGGAAACGAATCCTCTGAGCTTTTAGGGAGCAAAATCAGAAGTCCAGCGTCCACGTCGGTATCACCAGTTTCAGGCTTAGCTCTATCCACTTATCAGCCAAAGCCAACAATCAAGACATCAGAAAATGGAGATACAAGAAAGAGCGGATCAATAAACTCTGAGAGAACCAGATCTTCAAGTTTCACAAACAATAGTCTCCATGTAAGTGGACCAGCTAACAATACGCTTGCTACTGTAAAATCGAAAGTTAATAGGACAAAGGAAGTTGAAACAGGGCTACAGACTCCCAAGTACACATATCAACTGAGACTAGGCCTAGACACGAGTAGCCCTAGCCCTATACCGGCCCCTTTCAAGCCAAAGTCAGACTTCAGGAAGGAAGAAAGCCACTTGTTAGATGTAAACTCTAGAAATGTCAACTATGTAATCAATGAAACGACACTTGACAATAATAATGTGAGGAATCCTAGTTACTCCATGGCGACCTTGACTTACCCCAGCAGATTCCAGGCAAACGACTCAATTGCCTATGAAAAGAATAAAGGGCAATCACAATTTCCCATTTCTTCCCTTCATTCCGATGAACGACTTAATATTAGAGCACTGGCTACAGCTTCTGTCATTTTCATTATGGCTCTTAGTGCTTTATTCGCAGGAGCAGCACCGTTTTGGCACGGACAGTTTTTCCAGCTGCCAATGCACTCGCCTTATCCCTATGAAATCCCATTCCCGTTTGACAGACACCAATTCCTTAACTCATCTCCTCCGCTAATGGCTAATCCAGTCCAAGAACAAGCCACTAGAAGAGCTTATTATGACTCTTTCCCCTATTACTCAGGATTAAGACGAAAAAGATCTACTCTCCAAAATTGAAACATCAAAATATTCACTACACTCTTACTCAGCAATTTTTAATCCTGACCTCCACAAATAATGGGTACCTCTAAAAACAAAAACTTTTCAAACCATAGATACTAATGCAACGTCTACACTTTTTAAAACACGTTAAATAATACTCGTTTATCTATTCAATTTGTAAAGTACTTGTACAGTTATATATAACACGTGTGTCGGTTTGGCTTTGCTTTGTCAAATGCTTTGTGTCTTTCTACTTTATAGAAAATACTTTCTAGGTATTTGAAATGGAAATGTCATATTATGTATTGTATATATAGGATATATTGGCAATAAACGCTCAAATCAATTTGTGACCTTTTGTAAGAATGCGGAATCCATACACTTTTACAGCATTTATTAAATTTTATGTAGGGGTTCGTACATAGCAGCCGTTCGACTAGTACAGTAACAGAATGCATGCATTTGCATACCTAACCGCAATGCCCCACTAAAGAGTCAAAGTTGTCATACCATGAAATGTAGGATAAAGAGCAGGGAAAGTAATCCTGACAATTTTGGTAAGTCTGGAACAGAATCCTGTATAGTCTGCTCTGTCATGCAGTCAATGCAAAGCTAATATCAATAGTTACTATTGCTTTCTTTCTATTTCCAGATATCCTTATGGTTATTGCTATACGGATTCCAACAGTTAAATAGAGAATATTTAAAATTAACTTCATGTTGACATAGAACCTTACAGATACACTTTATAGTAAATAGACATATTATACTCATAGGTACAATTTAAAATATGGTATGTACTATGTACAATACATTCTATGTACAAAAGGATACAAAGAGACGTTATTAAATAGTACTAGGTTATCACAGGATACAATAGAATATTTCAATATCCCTTAAATTCTGCTTAGAGGAATAAAGATTCTATTTGGTAATTGATTTTCCTTTGAAATGGAATACTACCAACCATCCAGTCATGCAAACTCATACTTTGTCTATCATCAATATATAAATTTTCGCTTTGGTACAACCAACTCCCACTGTGGACTATAGATTGTAGACAACTAGGTTATCGCTAACATCCGGGAAACATCGGATTGTACATGGAAACATTTTATACGCTTATGTTCTGACTCGGAATACCTAGAACCTTGGAATTGAAATAGTTATATCTTTGTCTCCTCACTTAAATACCAATAAATAATTTAATAATTATATAAAGAACTCTTCTATAATTACATTACTGTTTTACATGAACAGCTCATTTATTATTTTCCATTCCCGTGTCGTGTTGTCGTTGTGTTCCGGAACTTAAGCCATTTTTTGTAGGTTGCTTATTATACATTGTCATCAATTTTCTTCCATGTCACTTAAATATAAATATGCAAGTGTAAGTACGTACTTATTTATCAAGGTACTTTCTTAACTATCCTTGAATGTATTTAAGTATCTATACTTTACAAAAGACAAAGACAAGTGAATAATTTTTGCAATAGGGAAAACTGTAATTACATATTAGCCATAATAAGCGTAGATTGAAAATTGACTTTCTTACAATATTCTCATGATATAAAAATGTGACATAACAGACAGAAGACAGAAGACGTGGAGTGTCTAGAATCTTAATAATAATATGGATTCTAAATTCCGTGCTATTATTATGGCAGTCTGAGTTTGACTTGACTTGGGCGAAAGGGACTGTCGTCAACCCATGTGACGTGGCTGATACCATAATCCAAGTTATTGCACTCTAAAAAATAAATTTAAAATAGAGCAGTACGCTCTGCAAGCATAAAATATTCCAAGCGCCCTTTGGAGAAAAGTATACAAGGTTAGATGTGCAACGGGAAAGGAAGACTGAAAGGAAACGACAGCTCTGGGATAAGTGTACTTCAATGTATACGTACTTTATATTATGTTGGTAGAGCTGTTTACTTGGTCATAGGTACCTACTTCTTAAGTAAGGTATCTATTGTACTTTGCATTCTATTCTACATAGCTTCTAATGTATTTACATACTATTCTATGACTGTTGCACTGCTGTATTACTATCTGTATGTAATACAAGGTACATCGTGCATAGCAAGGGATGCCTTGAATCTGAATATATTTAAGAAAAAGAGAGATAGAGAAACATCCCTAAAAAGTCACATAATACCAACTTTGAGTTCTTGACGTGACTTGGGACTTCCATCGGCATGCTCATGACATTCACAATTTAATAGGGAAACAATTTACGATGAATTGTAGATTGCAGCTACAGAAGTAAGAATCGGTGCATGAAAATACATACCGTCAACATCAACTAACACAATGTGTACCTAATAACTCAGGAATGATATTTCCAGTGACTTGAATACAAGAATTTTACAAAGAACACAGATAAATCTGATTTCAGAGTTTCATGTACGAATAGCGAATAAGTTATAAAAGCGACACGGATATGAACACAGTGCAATGATCGAGATCGACCTGTTTGGACTTATGTGTTGTTTCCTAACATTTTAAGAGAAATATTTGTTTAACTATTTACAAACATAGGTAACTTTATTATTGGGGAGTGACTGCTAATAAGGTAAAGCAAATAACCCTTTTCTACTTCTAAATCCATAATACACATCAGTGGTTTTCTATTGTAGATTGCCACACTAAAATTATGAAGATCACACTGGTAAGATGGCTATAAGTCACAATTACTAATAATTATGTAAATTATATCGCACAGGTAACTACAACTTTACAACGACTACTCTACCAGCGCCAACGGTTAAGGAGAAATTTGCCTTGTATTTATTTGGGACTTCACTCCCTAACGAATTGCTTATTTTATGTACGTAGTGCTGAATATCTGAATATTTACAATATGTATTTGTACCTTACTTCTACACGTACGATTTGTATTTAAGAAGGTCCATCAATAAAACAATAGCACGTCACCACCTACACATGACTCATAAGTATTGAATTTTCTGTCGATCAATCAAGGAGCTAATATGTAATAAGTACAGTACAATACATATTAATAGCTGGGATTCGAGTGGTGACGTGATCGTTAATATCGACACTATTTATTATTGGATGGAAAGCCGCTGTGTTTAGTAGTGTGGCTATTATATTTCTTAGTTAATGAAAAATTAAATACTTAAATAGAAATGCATAAGTAAGTACCTTACGTGATGAATAAAAACTACTACTACTACAGATGGAAAGAAAAGGTTGGACAGTTATAAAGTCTGAAGGTTTAGCCGCTTTGTGACATTATTACATTGCATAGCATATGGGATAGAAAAAAGAAAGGCATTCCCCCAGTTCCAGGATATGGGTACCTGAAATGACAGTTTTTGTGCAATGGAACAAATAGTAGTAAGTAGGAGTCTAGACTAGACAAGAGTTTAGCTGGTTGGGTTGGATTGGAGTAGTAAATATAGTGGAGTAGTGTAAAGTGTAAGAGCAGAACACGAGTGCATTGCATAGTAAGGTAAGTAAGTGTAAGTACGAAACGTAACGTAACGTACGTTTGTTCTGTACGTAAGAAGAGTCCTGTAAAAGAAGGTAAAGTAAGTAAAAGCCATGGGAAAAGGCTGAGGGAAAGCGAAAAGCCCGAAGAAGCACTTGCGTGCTGGAGAAGTTATATAGTTGAAGCCGAAACCCATCATCGTCTCTAGTTTCCTGTCCGATCTGATTTCGAGTGCATCCTTTCCAGTGCTCTGTGTGTGATGTGCGAATTCCCAGCTTGACCGCACACAACACCCCAAACACACATTTACTTCTATACTATTAGTAGGGAGACAGGTACACACTGAACTCTACATGGATTACTATGTAGGCTCTATTATCTCTATTATTATTATTTTTAATTCTAATATCTAATATCTACTAAATTTAAGGAGTGACTTCAATAGTTCTTCAAATTAAAACTACTTGTACCTTAGAGCACTGCTCTCCCCATTCTAAATATATAATCCATGATACAGTGTGTGTCTCTATTCTCACAGTTGACAATTATAAGACAACACTTTCATCAAATCCATTATTCACACCAAATAACAGTATTTGTAAGTAATTGCATTGACTGGACGTTAAATACACTACTTATCTTTATCTTTGCAGTATTAACGCGACAGAGTTGCCGGCTCACATTTTGTACCTGTTCTCAGTGTGTCCAATTTAGCTACTGATACATAAATAAAAGATTGCAAATTAAACGTAGCCTGCATAAGATATATAATATTTCTTTTGAAGAAATAAACAATTTAATTAAGCGAGAAAAAACACAATAGTTTGACACATGGTGTGGTGTAGATTTTATCTTTACTTATGTAGCTTTACACTTGAAAACTAAATAAGTGTAAGCCAAGAGCCACGCCAATCCAAGGGAAGCCAAAGCCAAGTGAAGCCAGTAGAGCTTAAGAGAACATATTGTTAATCTGTGCCAAAAGGAAAGGAAACAAATAGCAAGTGAAACTCAAGAAGCAAAAGGGAGTGAGCGAAAGAAGAAAACCATTGGGACTGGAAGACGAATGATAATAATTTGTTATACTTTTGTTTCACGTCATCAAAGTCAAAGCACAGAACGGAGCCAAACTTTAATTCTTCTAAAAATACAGTACAGTGCACAGGGAAAGTAACTAAAGCAGGGAAAGGGAACAATTATCCCAAAGATTAATCCAACATTCCGTAGTAACTTAATATTATCCTTGGAAGTGAATGCTTAAAGTCTCTACTTACAGTTGCAGTTACAGCAACCTGCTTACACAATAGGTAGGTATTCTATAAATTCATCTGTCCCTGTCTCTGTCCCTCCTGCTGGTGAGTGTTATGTTAGCCTTAGATTGTTTGACGCTGAGCGAACTTTCGTATCTGGAGCAATTTTAACTAGAGTATCTATAGTAGCTACTGTGCTAACTATTTATTAACGATAAGTTGCTCATTGTTAGTGAGAATTTTGTTCTGAAACAGTGACAAGTGCTCACGATTAGAAAATTGGACAGGCGAAGGTTACAACTAGAAACATACCTAGTTACCTAGACTAGCTAGGGACCTGTTTGGTCACCCGAACACAAAACTGCTCTAAAAGTATCTAAAACACAATAAGTAGGTTACGCAACTTAACTATCTGTATATATAGAGCATTGGTATTGGTATATTTATTTTGCAATACATTACTTAAAGCCTGAAGTACAGTATATCTGTATTTTAGCCAATACCAGTCCCAGATCGCAGCGATGCGATGGTGTGTCGAATTCCAAAAATACTTTGTCAAATATTGTTGTAAAACTATTGATCTCAGTCTCAGAAGATAGAAAATTGAACCAATTAGTACATCGACTACTTGAAATCTTCTAAAACTTTCTAATGTATGTCCACTTAGAGCAATACACACTTATAGTGTGCAAAATGCTTTACAAAATATTTCTATAAGCTTCCTTGGTTGAGGTTTTTGTTCGAGAGTATCTTTTTCTGGTAGTGTTGCATTTACATTTCAGTTCGTATATACCTACTGTATTGAAATATTATACTTTTCGTTGGTTTTTGTCTATTTCTAATGTTTGTCTGTGAAAGAGAAGTCTCTTCCTGTTCTGTAGTGTTTTGTTCATCTGTTCTCTGTCTGACTATCTGTTCTTCCAATCTGTTATGCATCCGGTTGATTTCATTAAAAGAAATAATGCTTTCCTAAATATATATTTGTATTCTCCCTTCTTATACCCAGCATACTTAACATTACACAACCTGCAAGAACAACTGAACTGAAGTGAATTGGGTTGACTCTGACTTTTGTTGGGCTCAATTTTAGTTCACTACATTAGTTAACCTAACCAAAGTAACCTAAAATACATATTATTATATTATTTTATGTACTAATACATAAATACATTCAGTAATAGTAATATAGGGAAAGACAGTGTGTACCTAGTACCTAAGAAGTAAGTAGCGGAGGAAAGCAAATGGGAAAGCACTCATGTGTAATCTGTGATACGGAGAGCAAAGAGGAGAGGCATTAGTTCGCATCAGTCACAGTCTCTTCGAATGCCACAATATATTAACTTAGAGACCACTAGTAAACAGTGAATCCTTATCTTATTTTCCACAACCTACAAACAGAGCGACAATGAACCTATAACCTTAACTATTTAGCAACAGCAACTAAGTAAAGATACAAATCTAACAATCTGTACATGTACCTATACTCTACTCCACTATCCTACGTGAATGAAGAAGAGTAAGTTTGTAGAGGAGACCAATTAACTCAGATTTAACTTACAACTTATTCACAGTAGTAGTTTCCATCTCTCAACTAGTAACTTGCTCGACAGAGCTGAAAAACAAATAAGTAGAACAATATACAAATAATAACAGCACCGGAAGCATATTCCTCAGGCTACCAACTACATCCTACTAAATATTACTTATGTAGAAGCGTACCAAATACAATAAGTAAGGGAAATCCAATTCAGTTTGTGAATTTATCTGACGATAGATATATAGGTAATAAAATAAATATACTATTTCTCCATAATAATATTATTCATGCGTATAAGAGTTCTGATAGTTTTGCACTTGAGTGAGCTTCTGTCTGTAGCAGATAAATAGATCTGGTTTTATGGTTTCCTTTTGCCAATTTATCTAGGCATAGGGTCCAACACAATAGAAATAAGTAATCTAACATATTATTATACTACTTAACTTGCTACGTATTACTGTAGCAATACCAAATGCATAATATGTGTTCAGAAAGAAGTACCTGTTACGTAAAAGGATTTTACACTTTCACCACAACATGAGAGGATATGACAAGAGTGCTCACTTTCCCCACAACAGAAATTGTGACTGTAAAGCTGGGGTTTTGGTGTGGCTGGCTAATATTTTAGTATACGTATACGTAGTAAGCTAGAACATTGCATCAGCAGGTCATCTGAAATTTACATATATTCACTTTTATCCGGCGGTCTACACTCAATTAATCTTTTTCATTTACTCTTACTCAACAAAAGTAAGACAGGCTAGGCTAGACATAACCAGAAAGATTCAAGAGCTTTATAGTGAACATGTAGAATCTCTTCCCAGTTCCTGCTAAAATCCTTATTTTCATATTTGCAATTTTAGTTTCCCCTCATTTGCCAGTCTCTCGTCACAGGCTTCCGAGCAGTTGCTTTGCATAATAGGCACAAAATGCAGGAAAGGCTTATAAGGAGTGACACGGCTTAATAATGTAACACACGTAACATAAAATAACACTATAGTGACTTGACGTAATATTAAAGTCAGACTCACTTTACTTCTCAGTACAAGTCCTGGAAAATATCCCAATCCCGACGCTTTTCTCCTCTCCTGTTGATCCTCCTCGACTTTTATCCCATATTTTCTCAGTGTAGTGAGAGCACTAAATTATACCTACTTCACTTCACTTTGTGTGTGTGTGTATACGTAAAAAGTAGAAACGCAACTCCATCCATATTTCTATCTATCAGATTTTCAAATCCTCAAGCAAAATCGTATTATATTTAGTGTAAGTTGAAAAGGGTGAGTGCGAGTGGTGAGTTATATTTACTTACAGTCTGTCATATATGTATATGTGTACAGATCCACCTACTCACGTGAAGTTATTTTACTTTATTACACTATTTTGTATTGCATTTGTACACACACTCACACTCGCTTACTACAAATACCAGAAGAGACAGATAGACTGCTTTAGATTTGTCCAGATTCAAAATACGAATATCAACGAATGCTCTTCCTCTTCATGCATATGTATTTGAATGCTGACAGCAGCAGGCGTACCGGATGCCCTTTTGGCTTTCCGGTAACAAAAAGCATGAATTTACGCTAGAAGCAAATGAAATTTAGCAGTCGACAAAGTGATTTAAGAAACCTATCTGTCTTCCTTTGTAGCATTATATAATTCAAAATAAACTATACATATATATGTCGATATAGTTAGATTCGTTAAATTTGTAACATACACTTTGGTAGATTCATGCTATAAATATTCTGTTTGCTCCTAAACTTGGAATTTTTCGATAATACCAAAATATTCACAGATAGTCTCATATTGTGAATCATCTATATTTTCATACAGAAATAAATACCTATCAGGTTTACTGGGGTATTATAACGCTATGTGATAAATAATATAAAGTTACAGGTATCTTCGAATAATTTGGCTTTGGCATTGGCACACATCAGTGTTTTGAATCAAATTGGAAACTTAATCCTTTCAAGCTTAAATAATTTTTACTAGCAAAAAGTATAAACTTAAGCAGATTCAACAAAACTAACATTGTATTGTATTGTAATGCTCCACAATTGAAACATGTTTAAAATTGACGTAACTTATTGACGCGTGGACCGATTTGTCCCATTCCTTCCAAACCTACTATTGGCTACCAATTTCTGGAAACAAAATTCAAAATAATTTAACCGTTCAAAGGCTATCGCATTGACGAACACACAGACAGAAAAATAATCCTTACAAAGCTATTTCACAGCTTAAATGAATAGGTATAAAATTACCTTTAAATAGAGATGCGTATGTAAAAATTCCACTGTCATTTACGGAACTTAAGGTTGTTCAAAATATGTTATTAAATGACCTTTGGTGACCTCTAATTTTTGAAAACTCCGATTTCCTCGGCAACCACTATTGAAACCATGATCAGTGACCCCAAAGAAAGAGTTATGTGGGTATCAGGCTAAACCGTTTGAAACAGTCCAAAAAGGTACCTTGTAAGTAGTAAGCTTTATTTCAGCAAATACTGGATAGTATCCCCACGTAATAATTCGTATAATCCCTTTTGCAAAAATAGATATATTTTACCGACTATGTTAAAATTTCAGACCTGGTAGATAATTTTAATTGGAATTTATGGACTCGCATAATTTGGAATTGAAATTCGACGTATAGTTTATTAAGTCAAGGATCAGCTTATTGTCAGTTTTAAAAAACCTCAACCAAAACTTGAGCAGTTGTCAGTGGCCAACATTTACTTTGTTCATCGTGAGAATTCTGCTTAGTGCACTGTAAAGTGTAGAGTATATCGAGGAATTTGTAAATATCTGTTGGAAAATGAGAATATTTTATGAACAGGTACATACATAGAACATATCGCAAGCCGGCCGGCCTACAATATTACATTCATATAGCAATAAAAAAGCTTAGCAATAGTAATTCAATAATCTTACGAAAGATTGGAGGATTTGAAAGCTGGTTTGGTTGTAGGCACGATATTAAATAATATAATTATAGATAAATACATTCATTGACTCCGATATATGCATTACTTACTTAGGTATGTATGTACATATTTATCTGTCATGTCGGCTGTAATAATCAATGCTATAAGATAATATTTGCATAATACAATGTAATGGTTATGCAATATTACTTATCAGCCTCGGAGCTATTACTGATAAGCTATTTTACTTTGTACATACACTAATATACATACATCTTGTGCAAATAAAATATTATCTACTTATACAATTCTCCAAACTAAAAGGAATTCAGTCACACTATTGAGTTTAGCGATTGTTTGCGCATATATACATAATAAAAGGGGAGCAAGAGATATCCATCCTGGCCTGAACTGACTTGGAGAACACACATTCGCCATTTGTAGTACTAGCATTAGAGTCAAGACAAACCATGCAGCAGAGTGTATCTATTTAACCATATTAATATGAATATTGTATTTGAGCACAGACAGACAGGCAAAACCATACTTTGAACACAGAGAAGCACAGATAGACAGTAAAAGCTCTCCTCTGCCATCATAAATGCCAATGCCAATATTATTGGGGAAATGGGAATAGTGTAAACACAATTCCCCATTCAAGATATTTTACACAGTGCACATATTGTATTGCAGTATAAAGAAATGGGCTCTAACTAATATTATTAATATTAAACAAAATAACTTTCTGACAGAATGTTGCTTTTTTGGCCGCTGCACTTCAACTTCTCACTGAATTTAACTCATCAGCATTCCAACATCTCGGATGCAGACACACTGTAGCCATACGGCAGGGCAATACAGTAACAACTTCTTTTTTACAGTATATGCGTTTGTTCTTTCATCAGCTTTACATTGCTTCGTAATAGTAATAAGTGTATTAGCATACCTAAGTACCTACATACACATAAAATTGATATAAAAGTTACATATAGTGGTTTCCGTTTGTATTAAATAGTTTCGAATGATAACAGAATTATAAGTAGAAGGACTTATTGGACATTACTATTAGTGATATTATATTAATAGCTATAGCATGTTTAGCTTCACAAGGTGTACTACAAACCCCAATACTAATAAGCTACTTGTGTCAATAAACACTCACCACACACTACTTATGTATTATATAATAGTTTCTCAACTATATTAAAATCAGATAACACATATATGCCTATATCATTGTAACTTTGCTTTCTTATACTTTTCGCAACCAAGCACGATTCTTACTAAACTACTAAGTCTGCTACTCTAAATTCGACTGAGAAATAATAATATAAACCTCCATGTTATGTAAATCATCAAAGCATCATATTTCTCATGTTTCATAGCACGTATAATGTACGAGGCTTCGTCTTATATAATATACTTATTTATTCCTTCCATATAAGGTACTTAATTAGTTATCAAACTGAATGATCAAACACATCGACGGAAGCTTAAAAGACCTTATTCCACAAAAAGGTTTGCAAAATCTTGATACAAATGCTATGACAGAACTTAGATAAAAACTTAAGACAACAATAAATGAGACATATAGTAAATAGTTACCTACTTGTGTACCTACCTTCGATTGGTTAAATTGATTCTGTAGGACGGGAGTATATTAAGTATAAATGATGTCTATAGCATAGTCTATAGCCTTGTAATTCTGGATAATGTGGATTTATTTTGCAATTAATAATGGTATTACCTTTGATATAATTAGCTGAGGCATTACCAACATTTGTTTCCTTATTGCTATGACCAAATGTGGGAAGCTCCGTGAGACGGAGTTTTATTAAACATACGTACACGTATCTTTCCTTCCGCGAAATATGCACAGATCTCTACTGAAATTTTATTATTTATTGGATTATTTCGAACTCCGGCACTCGCTGCTATATTATTTCACTTTTATATAGGGCATAGATATCAATCTAGTATTAGCCTTTATATTAGCAGTTGTTATGTATTCATTGGTTTTTTTGTCAGCGCGTGTTCTAATTGTGTTCGTGTTTTAGTGAACTGACAAGAAAACTCAACTCAAGCTACTTTCTCCGAATAGAGCCTAAAAGCTAAAAAGGAAAGCAAGGTTGCAAAGACTTAGGACTTCCGACGTCACTCTCACTACCTTCCAAGGCGGCCAACGTCAATGTAGCATTGCTCCTGAACTTATACCTAGGTAAGAGAATTATTTTCTTTACATGCATGACTTCATCGCTTTTGGTATGAATTCTGCCTGGAAATGTGTTTAATTATTTATGGAAAGCGTTGGATATTTCTCAAAAGATTTGATTCTCGGATTTTTGACTTTCTAGTCTTTTCATGACGCCGCATACGCATGTTCCTAATTATTGAAATATTTAACAGCTCTGAAACACTTTCAATCAATTTTTAATTATTTCCAATTTAAGCCTTATAGTTAAAGTTTCGAAAAGGATTACATTGAATATTCACTTTGTTACTAAGTATTAGCTACTGGTTGTGAGCATTGTGGAAAGTTTATAGGTCACAACTATAAGATGTGGTAAACACCTAAAAACTTTCTCCTTCGTCTTGACATACGAGATAATATAATATAGCCTGAGAAGTTTGACATTAGCAAAATGCCCATACTGTAATAAGTAATATCCATTCCACTGTTCATTTAGCTTTTGGACACATTGTCAGTCTTAAAAAATGCATCTTAATAAGATGATCTCATAGGACATATTGCAGATAGTACCCATTGTGAGAAATATTGTTTTCTATAGGTATATGTAGTAGTTAGTATTTAGCAGAGTTGTAGTAGATGCAAATACAAGTATAGAATACAGGTTTGTATTAGGGATACGGAATGCACTATGCAAGCAACTACTTTAGAATGAGCATGACATGACAAAAAAAATTGTTTGTGTGATTCTTATTCATAAATATGTGCTGATTAATATTTGTAACATAAATAGTCATTCTATTGTAGTTGCTGTCATTGAATGATGATTTCATATAAATATGAGTAACGAAATGATAAATGACAGCTGATATCCAGAAGATCTCACAGAGGAACCAAGTTCTCTAATTATATTCTTACGACATCCATTACTAACGTCAGAAATTATGACGCTTCTCGGACTTTGGGGATATTGTAGAATACTTAATTGAGAACTAATCTACTTTACTGATGAAGCATCCAGAGATATTTCTTTGTGTGTGCTTACCCATATTTTAGTTACCACAAAATATTATATACTCTCACCACTGGGGAATGCAAATACATTTATTTGTACTAATACAAAGGCCAAAATAAATATGAGTATTTGTTTTGTGCCTGTAAAAGAGGTTCAAAACATTTAGATGTCTTCTTACTAATAGATTTTTACTACTTGAAAATACCAACACCAACACAGAAATTCCGTGGTGTCAGCTTTCATTTAGCTTACACTGGTACCGTAGAGAAATGTGATTTTCGAATGTTGAGAAACCTGGTTATGTTGACTTCGGTGAATTATAAGTTGCCATTTTCGCACAATAGACCTTGTAGACAGAATAAGATGTTATTTTTGTTAGACTTTACAAAGAAAATAAATACACATCTTTCGAGGAATTAGGAATAAAGTGGGCGAATGTAGGTGGAACACTGGTGTAAGTAGACTGGCAGGGAAACATTAGCTGGCGTGAAGCTAATACTAGGTACTAAGGTAGTTGAGATATTTCGAAGGACAGAACACAACCACAATAATAGCTTTCTGGACGTCTCAACAAAGATTCTATGCAAAATGTCTACTCCTAATTATCTTTGGCGTGTAATTAAATTAACCATAATTAAGGGTCATCATTATTATAATACTGATTAATTTCTTTCATAAAGTATCAGAGTACTTTACGCTACGACCCATTGCATTGCAGGAATAATATTTTTAGTAGTAGTTCAAAATAATTCCAGATAACTGCAGAGAAAATCTATTTTCACTTAATGTATGCTGCTAATAATGGGAAAACGAGAAACTGTCACCTTGTTTTAAATATGACACTGCAGACACTGTTTTTCACATTGAAAAGATGTCACAGAGATAGAGTATTGAGATTTTCAAATATGCAACACTTATAAAGATTTCAATAAAAGATGTTTGGGGAAAAAATATGGTTATAATATTCTATTTATTTACGTTTTCAAGCTAATAAAAATTTCGGAAATCATATAACAAACTGTTTTACTCGGGTAAATGAATTAGAAAGAGAATTAACGATTTGTTGATTTATAAGCTGCATCTCCAATAATTCACATCACATTTCATTCGCACTCCCGTTGTTTTTCTTCAGGGTATCTCTACTTAGTAAAGAAACAATTCTTGCTTTTGTTCTACCAGGCAGACCACGCCACACACTCGTTAAAATTGATAACTATACATAAGTAGCAAAATGCTTTCTCTATACTTTCTTCAAGTTCTTACTTAAGTGCATTATGGAATGGACAATACATTAATATCGTTACTTTAGCTTTGCGTTTCGTACTCGTACAGCTTTGCTTTCCTCTCCACGCACCGCTAAATGCTTTTAGAATTAATTAATTATTCATTACGGTAGAGTAGTATTAGTAAGTACTAATATAAGAGGAATAATAGTTACTGTGATGGTATCTCTTAAACTTTGTAAGCAAATTCAAGATATGATGCGTTCCTTGCCCTTAACAGTACTATAAATATATTCTTTAATTTTTCTACTGTTATATACAACTGTATTCGCAAAACATTATAACCAGCCAATAATGTGGTTCACCATAGGTAACCGTAAAACACTAGATAAATATGTCAGGTCTTTGTGGCTTTGGTGGAAATCTCATCTCTTATTTTTTAATATGATTATCTATATTGGGAGCATACAGTATGTATACGCATAATAAAGGTGGACACATTATACGTATATAGGACTCTAGACTAAACCATTTTATAGCAACGCAGATGAATAATTCATTGACATATTAATCAATATTCTGTACTAAAATTGCCAAGAAACCAATACATATGTAATGAAAAGAATGTCTCTGCTGGGTAGATAGACGGTAGTGTAAATTCCGAATGTGTTTTACTGTGGTAATTATTAGATACAGTACCTATTTTACTTTTGAACTGACTTTTTCGACCAGTCTTTCCGCTACAATTAAATGTCCTAAATTTATTGTATATTCTTAAACAATTTTATGCAAATAATATAATTTAGCCAGGCTTTAGTATAATGTATTTCAAGACAATTACTTGCATTATAGCATTAAAAAAATGATTACCTAGTTCAAAATGTTACATCAGATGAAAATTGGAATATAAATAATGTAACTCAACAGTTGAGGCGGCGAATGATTGGCATATAGCATTATATAATATATTTGTTTCATATCTGTATTAGTATTCATTGATATTATGAACGAACTGCGTCCGTGATCTCGATTTTTCGTATCTGTCAAGATCTATTGTACTATTGTACTGACCAAAGATGACAAAGAATACAGACATTTATGTATTCATGTATGCATTTCAAAGCATATCTATTTTTAATGGAAGAGATAGGTTGACATGTAGTCAGTACAGTAGTTAATGTATTTGTCACTCACAAAATACAATAGAAAAATTTAGGAGCATTGATGCGGCTCAGTTCGTTTGTTTGTCCCTATAGGTATTATTGCATTCTCATTATTGTCAAATATGCGAAATAATAGAATTTGATACTGATTTTCTTCTTCAAAAGAGCGTTCTTTTAAAGGTGGGTTTCTCGTTTCTGGTTTATTTGGGCGGATGATTCACTATGAGGGCACCATATTACATACTTAAGATTT